>QLOS01006036.1:0-21119 GCA_003313725.1 Russula sp. MG48
GAAATTTAAACATCGCATCCTCCGCGGACTGCTGATATGAGGGTGGTGGCGGTGGTGGCGGTAAGGGCGCCACGAATGGCAGTTGAGCGGGGGACGCGCTATTGGGGATAAGAGAGCTAGTTCAATGCGTTAGTACGTGAAATTACACTGAGAAGGAATGCGATATACTGCACAAATTGCATCAGTAACGATCTCTGTTTCTTGTGCTTAGCTGGTTTTTTTAATACAGGCGAGACGGGAGAGGACGGTGGTGCTGGCGGAAGTGAGGGGGTCGGGGGGTCGACAGTTTGACGTAGACCATCCAGGACGTCTTCGAGAACATGGACGCAGGCGCGGTCCATCAACGGCCAATCCTCCGTATGACCATCTGTAAAAACCGCCGAGACGGTAAGCGAAACGACATCAAAGGTAACTTCCTCGAGAATCTCCGTGAGCCAGGCGGAGGAATCGAGCGCATATATGGAGCGAGGCTGCTCAAGATCCGCAGTGCTAAGGATAGCGAGCTGAGAATCCCAGTTCGGGGGAAGAGGATGTAGATCAGTGGGGATGAATGAGATGGAGAAGAGCATGACGGGGACGGGAGGATGAGAGATGAGACGAATCCGCATGATATTATGGGTGAAGGGGGATTAGAAATAGATGAGGGTATATGCGGGACAAATTCAAAGTGCTGGTATGAGTCTGCGTCAACGGGTGAGTGACTGAGTGCGAAAATTTGTGTGAAGAAGAGAACATACCAATCAAGACACGTCGGTCGGTCGGTCCACGGCCGTAAGGAAGGCTGATATAAAATGGGGTGCTTTTAAGGTCAGTGTCGGGGAAGAAGCCAATCGACTAACAAAGCGCAGCGACTCCGGGTGGCGCCGTGATTCCGGGTTAAGAACGCTCCCAAGGAATGGTCGATGAACAGCGAGTTATGTGTTTCCGAAAGGGAGGACTAGAGAAGGAGGCCAAGGTCGCCGTGTAAACCAGCAGCAAGGTAGTTTGGTCTGGCCGTCTTTTCTTTTATCCTCGTCGAAATGTTTAAACAAAGGAGTGGGAGGGTATGTATCCAAACCGAAAACGGGCAGAAACCACGAGAAAGAAAGAAGGGAAGAGGGGAAAACAGTGAGAAAGAGATGCTACCAGGCCGGCGAGCAGACCGCCGTCGCTGGCCGTTAGTGGCCGTCATCGGCCAAGCTAGAAGTAGAAGACCGCACTTTGATAGCCAATCATCAATGAGCGGTGTACGTAAACGGCCAAGTCGCTGCCTTCTTCTGGTTGCTATTGCGCCTATTCGGGTCCTGTACCCCCTTCTCGTGCCCGAGCTTTTACACAATCAGCGAGCCCAGCTGGAATCCAACTGACATCACAGAGAAGCGGAACGACCCTCTCCACTCCATATGATACCTCTGTTCTGGGTGCCTCACTCGCCTTAGACGGAATGTCTTCCTAGCCTGATCCTTCTTACGGGTTCCTCTCGCCGAGCTCTGCATTCATAACTCCTTTTGATATATAAGCTCCCAAATGCTGCCGAGATTAATTCAAGGCCCCACCATCAAGGCACCGTTCATTTTCAGATATCTACTCTATGTAGTATGTACCGGTCTGTGCCCACCCCCATGACAACGCATTGTGGTGCTTGTTGGGCTCTGCCCAAGCTACTGTTAAATTGACAATGGTGTGCATATTCGGAGGGTAGGATTTAGAGTTGTTTCTACACGGTCGGTCTGGATAGTGTGGATACCCGCGAGAGCCATAGGGCTTCTGCTTACATAATGACACTCTGCTTATTAGACCGGCCGCGTGTCAACACACCCTTTTGGCTGCACTTCTTGTGGCACTCGGGTCTCACACATGACGACACATGTCGCTGCACTACAGCATTTTCTGATGTGTGTGATAGTTGTGCAGGTCGAATATGATTGAGCGGCCGTGAAATAATACCGTCCCCCCCCCTACTCCATTGAGTTTAGAGGAAATTCTTCTTATTAATGAAAGGGTCCCGGGGTTCAAGCCAAGTTGAAGCTTGAGGCACGGCAGTGTCACAGTGCCCAAGTTCCTTACATGCCAAGTGTTCTTACGGTCCTTCTCTGCTTCGAATGGTGACTCCCTGTCAAAGCGGACCCTCGCAAATATCCGGATCGACGCGCTCCTTTATTGCCAACAGTTCGGTATCAGTATACTGAGTTCTGCGGAAGCAACACAAATAAGAAACATAGCAAAAGGTGGAATTCTACATCGACACTCAGAACTTGAACCCGCCTGTGAGGTCCATGACGCGGAAGGGGTCATAGCGCCTCTTTATGTCGCACAGCCTCTCCACATTTCCACCATACATTTGCTCCAGAGGTGTCCCATGCAGTGCATAGTTCGTGTAATGCGCTGCGTTTACCAAGTCCTGGCCGTCCTTGATTCCGGCTTCTATAAACGAGGCGCTCAATGCGCGCATCTGTTTGTACATGTACTCGTCGAGCGACTTGTCATTCCATCCGAAATACAGGCTTGATGGGAGGACGACTCGGGAACGGTCTGGTGGGTATGCAGACGGTCCTCCGTGCGTGAGGATGTCAGGCTCGAACGGATCAAGGTTGACAACGAGCAGTACGTCCGTGTCGTGCTTGCTAATCCTGTCACCCCAAGACTAGTCATATTAAGATCAAAGGTTCACCAAGAGGTCACTGTACTGGGATGCCTCAGTGTCTCACCTGAAGACCATCGATAATCGCTTTCATAACGGGCACGGTGTAGTGTAACACTGGGAACCCATCGAAGTAAGCCCTTTTAGAGATGGGTGAGTAGGAGGGTGTATATCAATGAGAATGTGCATTCACCTCTTGCGTATAGGAGGGGGGAGACTTAAAACGAAATGAACGAAAGAACCCTCGATGATGGACTTTCCGGTGTTGGGGAGAGTCAGCAGATTGCCGTACAGATCACACGGAGGTTGGGGCCCATCGTAGAAGAGCACTACACCGAATTTGACCTGCTCGGACTATCAGGGAACAGGTTTCACATGAAAGTCATCGTGTCGCACCGTGCCATTGTCATAAGATATCTGGCCCAACTGCGCTCCCTTGTGGTCGTGTTCCCGCGAAAGGAAGTCAGCAAAAGCCGTATAGGCCGGCTCTATCTGATCTCCTGCAAAGCTCAGTACGGTACCCTGGGTATTCAGGGCTGGAATATAAAATATGACAGCTATAATGGAAGCAAGGACATACCCAAACGTCAGTTTGTTTATGCGCTTTCAAAGTGAACTTGGTCACAATCCCCTGATGGATTCGATGTGGTTATGGCACAGTAATAAACCTTTCTCACTAAGCTCACATAATTGTTCAGCCCCCCCTAGCATATGAGGCTACGGTGAGACCACCACTCGACCTTTGCAACAGTTGCTAACACGCACCTTGAGCGCAAACCAGAGATCTTCATCCTTCTCTGTCACTACTTTCACTATCCCACTTGGCAGCACGAGTTCAATTGCCGTAAGGGTGTCCACAGTGAGGCCAAATTGGTTAGTCTTCCAGGAATATCCTATCACGTGAGCGTGACTTTGAGTCAACGGGATACAAGGGCGAAAAGCTGGAATGACGGCTGACCTCCGCCGAGCGTGAAGCCCCCGACGCCGACACCATTCAAGCGACCTCCAACAACGTTGATGCCCTTGGGCACGAGGTACGAGTACACTTCCGTCCAGGTGAGCCCGGCTCCAATATCGACGGTCCCCGCCGGATGGACAACAATGTCTTTGAATCGGCTCATCGAGATGTGCACGCCACGAGTTGACGAGAAACCGGGATTCGCAGTGTGACCAGCACCTTTGATTGCGAATGGGGTGCGTGTGAGGGCAAGTTCACGAAGCTGCGGTGACCCGAGTCAGCCGCGCCCACGATATGGAATGGGCCCTTTAGACCAGTAGGGGGGCGAAGTCTACCAGTACTTACAATCACGCCGATGTCCTCTGGTGTGCCAGGCTGCACCGAGCACGCAGATACTTGAGTGCTTGAGTTGGCCCAGTGAGAAATGTCAATCTTGAACTCGGGAGACCCTGAGAGTCCGGAATTAGAGATGGATAAGGCCACAACGGAGCAGAAACACACCCGGATAGAATACTTGGGACGCGGGCGAGATAGACACTGCTATTGCCTCGCATGTAATTTTGTAATCACGAGTCAAAGGTATCTGTGCATGTCCAGTGACGGGGTCATCGGGGCCAAAGTCGAGCTGCCCTTGCGCGGTAGCGGTGAGGAGGGCGGGCAAAATGAGAGCACAGCCCAGAAAAGCGACTCCCAGCATGGTTGTGCAGCGAGCTATAAGGATGCAGCGCGAGTGTAGTGATATCAGGAAAGCGTCCATCCCCCCTATTTATACCAGCTCGCCGTAGTTTTCACGCTAGAAGCCCCAGCAGAGAGTAAGTGCGGATTATAAGAATGTAGATTAACTAACTCCAGTGACGCGAGAAATATTTGCGGTGATAGTGTGCCCATACATACCGCAACGCTGCAAAAGGAAAAGGGATGCTACGCCCGCATTGCATGGGTCCATACGATGCGGGGCCATAATCAAGGTTAGTCGGGTCGGATTTCATGCTGCCAGTGTCCAGCATTCAGGTCTGGATACTTCACTGCGCTAAGTGTCCAGAGAAAAGACGGAAATTCTTCCAGGCGGCTCCGGTCCCTTCAGCATGCCATGGGCGCACATCGGGAAAACCTTCCGGAATAACTCAGATTACAATGGGAGCCGTGAAGGCACCAGTCATCAGAAAAACGTCAACCCGTTGGAATAGGGAAGGAGGTCGGAGGTCACATGATGAGGAAGTCACGGGACAGGTAGTACATATAGCGGATCATGTGCGGAGAGTCACGGTAACCTTGGTTGAACCCATCGACGAGTCCTTGGGGGCGCAACCCCTCTCTCTGCCGTCCTTGTGCTCCTTCTTAGAGACATAAGGACAATAAGATGATAATCTTGCATGGGCGTCACGGTAGAACCTTTCAGATTAGCCAGGACCCACCGGTATGCTCCGCATGGAGTTTGAAATTGTCTTCCAGACACCTGCTATTTCATCACCAACAGGGAATAGACAAACGCATTGGGCAAGTTAGTGTTCAGTACCGCGTTTGTTATTACTGTGAGATATGCGTCAAGCAAAGGCATCACATTTCGTTTCGTGACAACTGACTCGGAGTGACAAATTGCAGTAAAAATTCTATGCCGCTGTCACAAAGCCTCTCTACCCCAAACTTGCAAGCAGCGTAAAGTTTTTGAGCTCAGAAGTCAGATTTAGCGTGCGCAGACACTCAGCTCGGTAGGTGGTCACAGGTAGTCACGAACACGATGACTTTGCACGACGGTTAGATAAGTAGATACGCCGTAGGATAGTAGTAAAAAGTGGAATTCTACGTTGGCAGTCACGGTCGACACGACACTCAGAACTTGAAGCCACCTGTGAGATCCATGACTCTGAAGGGATCATGCGACTTCCTTATACTGCGCAGCCGCTCCACATTTCCACCATACATCTGCTCTAGTGGAGTCCCATACAGCGCGTAGTTCGTGTAATGTGCTGCGTTCTTCAAGTCCTGGCCATCCTTGATTCCGGCTTCGATCAACGAGGAACTTAATGCGCGCATCTGTTCGTACATGTACTCGTCGAGCGACTCGTCATTCCATCCAAAATACAGGCTTGATGGGAGGACGGTTCGGGAACGGTCTGGTGGGTATGCAGATGGTCCTCCATGCGTGAAGATGTCGGGCTCGAACGCATCAAGACTGAAAAAGAGCAGCAGGTCGTTGTCGGATTTGCTAACCCTGTCACCCCACGACTAGTCACATTCAGGTGAACGGTTCATCGAGCGGACACTGTACTGAGATGCCTCAGTGCCTTACCTGAAAATCCTCGATGGCCGCCTTCATAACAGGTGCAGTGTAGTGTAACATTGGGACCCCATCGAAGTAATCCCTTTTAGAGATGCCATGGATGAGTAGGACTCGGAGGATGTACATCAATGAGAATGTGCATTCACCGTTTGCGTATAGGAGGGGGGAGACTTAAAACGAAATGAACGAAAGAACCCTCAATGATGGACTTTGCGGCGTTAGGGAGACCCAGCAGATCGTCGTACAGGCCGCGAGGAGGCTGGGGTCCATCATAGAAAAGCACTATCGCGAATCCGACCTGCTCGAACCGTTATGAAACAGGCTGAACATGAAACTGTAATGTCGCACCGTGCCATTACTATAAAATATTTGGCCCAGCTGTGCTCCCTTGTGGTCGTGTTCCCGTGCAAGGAAGTCAGCGAAAGCCGTATAGGCCGGCTCTATCTGATCCCCTGCGAAGCTCAGCATGGCGCCCTGGGTATTCACGACCGGAATATGAGCTATGAACCCTGTAATATGAGCAAGGACATACCCAAACATCAGTTTGTTTATGCGTTTTCAAAGTGAACTTGGTCACAATTCCCTGATGGATTCGATATGGTTGTTGGCACAGTAATAAACCTTCCTCAGTAAGCTCACGTAATTATTCAGTCCTCCCTGACATATAAGTCTACTGTGAGACCACCACTCGGCCTTCGCAGCACGTACTTGGACGCACCTTAAGCGCAAACCAGAGATCATCGTCCTTCTCTGTCACTACTTTCACTATCCCACTTGGCAGCACGAGTTCAATTGCCGTAAGGGTGTCCACAGTGAGGCCAAACTGGTTGGTCTTCCAGGAATATCCTATCACGTGAATGTAACTTTTGAGTAAATCGGAGTGAAAAGCTGGAACGACAGCTGACCTCCACCAAGCGTGAAACCCCCAACGCCGACACCATTCAAGCGACCTCCAACAACGTTGATGCCCTTGGGCACTAGATATGAGTACACTTCCGTCCAAGTAAGTCCTGCTCCAATATCGACGGTCCCCGGATGGATGACAATGTCCTTGAATCGGCTCATCGAGATGTGCACGCCACGAGTTGACGAGAAACCGGGATTCGCAGTGTGGCCAGCGCCTTTGATTGCGAATGGGGTGCGTGTGAGGGCAAGTTCACGAAGCTGCGGTGACCCGAGTCAGCGACGCCCACGATATGGAAAGGGTCCTTGCGATGAGTTTAGGGTCTACAAGTACTTACGATCACACCAATGTCCTCTGGCGTGCCAGGCTGCACTGAGCACGCAGAAACTTGAGTGCTTGAGTTGGCCCAGTGAGAAATGTCAATCTTGAACTCGGGAGACCCTGAAAGTCCGGAATTAGAGACGGATAGGGTCACAACATCGAGGAAGAGAAGAGAACCACACCCGGATAGAATACTTGGGACGCAGGCGAGATAGACACTGCTATTGCCTCGCATGTAAGTTGGTAATCACGGGTCGAAGGTGTCTGTGCCTGTTCAGTGACAGGGTCATTGGAGCCAAAGGCGGTAGCAGTGAGGAATGCAGGAAAAACGAGAACACAACCTAGAAAAGCGGCTCTCAGCATGGTTGTGCAACGGACCATAAGAATGTAACGCGAGTGTAACACAAGGGGAAGCCCATTCGCCCTATTTATACCTACTCGCGATAGCGTTAACGCTCAGAGCCTCCGCAGAGGGAGAATAAATGCGGAATATGAGAACTCAGATCGAACTACTCCGTCACACGGAAAAACATCATTCCGTGGTGATAGTGTGTCCATACATGCCGCAGCGCTGCAGAAGACGAAGTGACCGATGTCGCATTGCTCGAACCCAAGCGATACAGTGCCAAAATGAAGGTTAGTCGGCTCAGAAGTTGTTCGGGTCCCTTCACGATGCCAGTGTCAATGGGCGCGCATCAGGAGGAACCTAGAGATCATTGTACCAAATCACCATTGCATCGACAAAGACCGAGCTGTCATGTTTATGTCACTTATTAGTTCGTTTCTGTTTGCAGACTAGGAACACTTTTCCCTCCCTGTCACATCCTACTCATTATATTAACTGAAGAAAGTAGACTATAGCTGACGATGACGAACCGCGTGACCCCCCGAGGTGCAATTTTGGACCGTATGTCGAATAACCACGTTGTAGTGCCTAATGCTTTCACCTTCGTTGCGACGTGAGACGACGACGTACGAAACAAACCTAAATACATACAGGAGAAGGTTGTGCAGTAGAAGGTAGTGGTAGCTCATACCACTCCAAGCCTCAGGGCTGGCAGCGTCGCTTGGAACTTCTCAGGAAGCTTGGCATAATTCAAGCATCCGAACATCTTCCATGTCTTGAATCAATGATCACGCGCACGTGTTTGTGCGGCGTGTCCCTGTCGTTCAAGTTGTCATTACTGTATTGCATACAAGACGAGAGAGTATTGCGACCAGTCAGTCAAACCGGCTCAGGTCCCGGACTAACTCCGGCGATCCGAGCTTCAACCTCAACTTCAAAACGGGAATCGCTGGCTCGTTCGGCCACAATTTTTGATCGAAGATTTCGAAATTTGAGGATTTGATGTCAAAGAGCAGCCGGCCAGGGTGTGTGATAACAGTGTTGTACTGTACCACTGTGTCATAAGTGTCACGAACTCTCCGTGTCAACTTGAACCGAAACTGACACCGTCCTGGCAGTGTCAGACCAGACCTGTCAGTGACCGCTATACTAAATCAGGTAATAACCATGTGACTCAGATGCAAAGTTTGTTGCACGTGAGCGGTTGACGTGTCGACCAATGAGAATGTGTTTCTGTCTCACGTGGCTAGTCCGCGTCCGCGGCGTTAAAGTCGTCGCGTCCATGCGAAACCATTTCCCTTTTTGTAAGGTAGGGCTCATTCGCAACCCTCAACATCACATGACACAGGACTCAGGCTTTGATAACAACACTAATTGTCTATTAACTCGATTCTACACTCAAATTTTAAAAAAACGGCTCCGTTACGGCCTCAGGTTTGCTATTCCTGAGGGCTTAACGGAGCCCTTTTTTCATTTAATTCGTTCCTGTAAGTTGTGATAGCGATTTTGTGTGCTCTCATTTTGTCACGCATGAGTCACGTGATGATGAGGATTGCGAATGAGCCCTACCTTATGAAGTTTGACTGGTCATGACAACATTGTCCGTGCGGCCTGTGTCTCAATCTCGGCACCTCGCAGCGGTGTCTAAACTAAAGGATGTTCCCGAATTTCTCTCATCCCCCAACAACCACCCTGGTCTACAGACACGCCAACGCGCATTGAATCCTTCCCGCAACGTCGTGCGTTTCTAGCAGCGCTGTTTGGGCATAAGCCAGCACGCCGCTACTGTAGCACACCACCTATGACAACTTATGTACGTACGCTACCTATATGCCCCCCCGTTTACTCTTCTCGCTGCAGGCCATATTCCAGTAACGATACCTCACTTAGTGTCGACATATTCCTCCCTGCATCATCCAAACCCACGTCGATCCTTGGGCGTTATGTTCCAATAGTTCTGATCCTGTGAAGTGGGAGTCCAATACTTGCGCCGGTATGACCCGCCTTACCTTGATCGCCGATCGAATATCATTGATTTCACGGTTGCCCTGGCGGGAGCTACCACTTTTGAGAAACCCCCGACCTCACACCAGTGATGTGGCGAGGTTATATCACTTCACATGGAGTGTGGGGGATCCAGCGAAGCTGCCGGCATGGATCCTGGACTCCCGAGGCCAAATTAGTTGTACCCCCGCGTGGGGTCTGGTCTCTTTCGAGTACTCCGGTAAGTCTGGCTTTTTTTAGATGCTTCGTATTCCTATTCAGCGACGAGCCTGGGCGAGTTAATGATCACGATAACACTGCAAGGGATTGTGGCGTAATGCTCCGAATATAGTAGAGCGCTCAGTTGCGACGTCGGGCGTTAATGAGGACGATTCTCGTCACAAGAAAATATATAATTAAGGACCGCCAGCAGGCTCAATTTTTTTTAAGGTTCGGCAAAAACTTAACTTGACAAAGCCTTGCTGTTCTGAAACACGGAAGGAGGCAATTCGACCCGATGAGGCAAATCTGTCTTCGCCATATATACGGGCAAAAGAAGCTATGTGCGAATTATTTCGCCTCTCCTAAGTCTCCTTGCCCCTGCCATGGCAAAGGAGGTATTTCTCGATCCGGTATCGGTTTTAGGCAAGCCGTCTTCACTTTTCTTAACCGTTCTTCCAATAACACTCACTTTCTATGCAGGTATACTTTTACTGGCAATCTTGTGTAGGTGTTGGGATATAGGGCAATGAACCATCGCTGAATTCTCGAGTAGTTAATGTCTATTTCTGTGGGGTCGTCAGCCAGCAACAATACTCGTATTGGACTGGCGGTGAGTTTCACTATTGGTCGTAGATGCCATAGATGCGAAAAGGTTCGCAGGCTTCAAGGACCCGATATATGTGAGGTGAGCACCAATGATCTCTCACGTTTTATCGGCATTAATTTTCATAGGGTTTTTGTTGTTATACAGTTTACCGTTGTTCTCTTCCAAAGCGCCATGTATGCTTCATTTCTTACCCCCTGAATTGACTAAACCAATCCATGCGGAAAACAGAACTTGGAGTTTAGCTTGGAACGTCTTGTAAGTCCCCAGTTCTTTTGTTTTTACTAAATGATAGTTATGCTTTCCGTAGTGTTGCCAATTATGGTCTAGTTCATGTTTCTAAAGGTCTGTTTTACATTGTGGCCGTGTGCAACTTGCTGCTCATCTCCGTTTAAGCGGAAACATGGCAAGCACTTGTTGGCTCGGTGTGTCAATGTTTCCTCATTATAATGGCGAATGGATTCCTGGCTGTCCGGTCGGTTCTCACCTGATCCCGGATGGATGCCGGGTTGACCGTCTTTCCATTTTCAGTATTTACACTCTAACACATAGCCGCCTATGGAGCGGACTAGTCTTCGGGTTCTCCTTTGCTGCGTTTATCACTGGCATAGTCACCAACGTGACTACTTGGTCTATGAGCTTGTAAGGGTGCTAACCTACCGAACTCTCGAACTCTTACTGATATGCGCTGAAGCGACTCAGAAGAATATCATGTCTCACAACGTGTTGCGTCGGTCATGTGGTATGCATTACAGGCTGTCGCCGAGTGCCTCATCATGTGTACGTCATTGTTTAATTCGTTCACACTAAGACTGACTATTCTTCTGTTCCGTATAGACTTCCTTTCGCGAGCGTTGCTGATGTCACGCAGTGGCATTCAGAAATCAGACCATGTGGTGAATCATCTTGTTCGCAACGTCATTCAACTAGGACTCCTTGCAACGCTCTGGGCCATCGCAGGGTTGGCGACGTGGTTTTTATTACCACGGTCAACGATCAATACCCTCTTTGAGATGACATCGGGTTCGATATACACGCACGTAAGTAGTGGCTGTTTCCTCCAGACAATGTTTACGGGAAAAGCGTTTATCGTATAGATGATTTATGACGGGCTGTTATCGCGCACGAGATTACATAAGCGCCTGGCCGAACGAAGCGTGTTCGACCTTTCTTCGCAGGTGCAGTATTTAGCTTGAGTACCATTGCGCGTCGTACTAAATGAAAGGACCACAACTCATTTGTAGTCATTTTCGCATACTCTTGAAGGAAAGCGATCGTCGGGGTTGACTCGATCGCACGTTGCTGTTTCTCGAATGACGGTTACAGAGTCATGTGCAGACGTAACAGACCTCAGGACGACTACCCAAAACACATCAAGTTCATCTGGAATTGGCAATAACCTTGAATGTGGACCTGTGGGGAAGTCGGTCGCTGGGTGTGAATTCCCGTATAAGGTGGGGGAATGACGTCGACCTATCCGAGTCATATATCTAGGAACCCAATGGAATTTCCGTATCATCTATACATGTCTTTCCTCTGTTACCCCGTGCTTTTGTAGTTGCTTTTCCTACTCCTACTCGCAATCATTTATCCACGTCCCCTTATGATTTGATCTCTAGTTCTTCACGGGGTTGGAACGGCTGTGAATGGGGTCGATACTACTATATTACCATCTGGGTTCGATCTCATAGTATTGCCCGCGGGTTGAATTGAGGCTGGTGTTGCCATCCATCACGTTGAGTTAGCCCGTGGCGGGGTGGGAACGGAGTTGTGTTGTATTGCGATCTGAGTCGGAGTCGTAGTACCGGGGGGAAGGCCGTGGCAACGCTCAGGGCTTGTTCCTCGTTCTATCGTTCTACCACATATTCATTTTTTCACCATCCCCAACGTCGGTTTGGACGGCTTCTGGGGTAATCTGCGAGTCTCTAGTGGAACATGCGAGTATTCCGCTTGGTGGCTGTGCCCAGAGTACCAGGAGGAGGTATTCAAGTGTCAGTGTGCTCACGCGCTTGAACTTGAACATCTTTGCAGGGGGAATGATACCCTTCCGGGACACTCCCTTTCTTTCTTTCTTTTTTCTCTTCAATCACCCGATCGCTCTTAGAGTATCCGTTGCTCACTTTCTGATTCTCGCGAGCTGATCAGATGAGACGCTTGAATGGCTCCACAGGTACCTAAATCTGATCATCTACCTTACCTTCTTCACATAGTCTCTATCCTCGGCTGGATGACAAAACCGCCGAGTTCTAGCGTCGCCTCAAGCTGTTTCACCGGCCCCACCCTGCCAGTGCCCGCTCTCCCCGTCTCCAAGCTCTGGGTCTGGCGCGATAGGCACGCGACGAGTTGTCAGGTCGAAAGGAAGACCTCGATAGATCCATTCTTCATTTTACAGAATGGATCCTTCCACTTGGTCCCGGGGGTGCCAGTCGACCTAGTCTAAACATCGTTAAAACGTTCTTTCACCTTACCCGTGCTCTTCTTTCGCGCTCCAAAATTTCCAGCCGGCCTGGTGATACCATAGACTTGATCGAGTACTGTAAGGTCAGCATATCTGCTGCCCCTGTAACCGCATGTTTCGTACCCTCTGCCCTCAAGACTGCTGACTTCTGCAATGCTGCACCAACCCTGGCACCTCGGTGCGCCACCAAGATGATCGCCTCCACACCCTCTGCCCTGCTTATGTGCCCCAATGCCACCATTTGTCTCGCCTATTTCTTTGATTCTCTTTAGATACCTTGTTGTGCCGCCTCGTACACCACTTAGATCTTGGTGCCTCGGCCAGCTACGTGCCTCGTGTTCTCGTTGTTCTCATCCTCTTCCTTTCCTCCTTCTATTGTGCCTGGTGTACAGTTTGCTGCGACGTCCTATGATGATCTACTACGTCAACAAGACCTCGAGAAACTTGTGCCTCTTTAGGAGTTTTTGGTCTTGTGGCTCCCAGCTGTCATGCGCCTGACTCTGACTAGTCCTTGGCACAAGAAAAGGAAACCCACTGTATCGGACGTAAAGCCCTGGATGTTCACCGGAAAGCGGACCAAGGCAAAACGCACCCCACTGAACTTCGCGCGAACGATGTCCGCACTTAGGTGCTGCAGGTTTCTTGTGGAGTGGCGTAGCGGAACTGCGGAACTGCGGAAGATGCTTTCGAGCCCGCTTCAAGATGTGTCATCCTAAGGAGGAACCCATCAGACCGATGATGGAGCATCGATCGTCTCAGACTCCATTCTAAAGAGTATCTGCCTCGTATGGCTGTTGTTGCGTACCGTATTACTAGTAGTTGGGCATATACCCAATACTGCCTCAGCAAGCTCATCCTCGCCCGTTTGTTTATCGGTTAACCAACTGAGGTTACCGTTGACCTGTACGAATGCCTTCATTTCAAAGTGGACGACACATCGGTTTGCCAACAAGCACTATGGATTGGAGACCATGACTTTTTACTATATAGACTAAGAATACCATAGACCTAGACCTCTAAGGCAAAGCTGAACGACAGAAAATGCCATCCCCACAATAAGTACTCAAAACTTCCATCCGCCTGTGAGGCCCATGATATCCTCCGGATCGTACTGCCGCCTGATCTCTCGCAGCCGCTTCAACTGGCCACCATAGATTCTCTTCAGCGGCGTTCCAAACAGCGCATAGTTCACGTAAGGTGCCGCGTTGGTCAGGTCTTGGCCATCTTTAATCCCAGCAGCCAACATCGAGGCGACCGAACGATGCATAGCATCCGCCATGTGCTTGTCGACAGATTCGTCAGTCCACCCGTAGCAGATACCGGATGGGAAGACGGGGCGAGAGCGGTCTGGGGGAAAGGCAGATTGTCCTCCGTGGGCGAGAAAGTCGGGCTCGAAAGGGTCGAGGGTATATATGACCATCACGCTCGGGTCATACTTGCTAAGTCTTTCTCCCCAGAACTACACCACACATCAAAGTTCATGGTTCATCAATGTCTACTTTGAACTGCTCACCTTGGTCTCGTTTGCGAGGGCTTTTATGATAGGCTCCGTGTAGTGCAGCACAGGGACACCATCGAAGTAAGTACTGCGTGAGAAGGGATTGGTAAAACAGAGGGATTGCGTCTGGAGTTGATGCTATATTCACCGTTCGTATGTAGGAAAGAATTGAGTCGAAACGAAATCCATAAAGGAGCCCTTGACGATGGACTTGGACGTGTTTGGGAGATTCAGCAGGTCATCATAGAGTCCCTCAGGAGGCACTGGCCCGTCGTAGAAGAGAGACAAGCCAAACAGTACCTTTTGAAACTTTGTAAATCGAAGCTGGAACGAAAAGTTATCGAGACATACCGAGCCATTTATATATACAAACTCTCCCAGTTGCGCTGCCTTGGTGTCGTGTTGTTGCGTAAGGAACTTAGCAAAGGCTGCTTGAGCCGCATCCGCTAGATCCTCCGCGAAGTTGAGGGAGGCACCCTACCGCATTAATAGTCGCGACATCGTCTCCTAAGAGGAAACAAAGACGTACCCAAACATCATTTTGCTTGTGTGATTTCAAAGTGAATTTAGTAACAATGCCCTAGTTGATACAACATGACGGTCAGTCTTATTAGTTTAATAATGTACTGTTTTGCAAAACTGACGTAGTTGTTGAAACCGCCCTCGATTATGAAATGCACGTAAGCTCGTTTGCCCGCTTTTGTAACCACGGCCTAGACCCCTCACCTTGAGCGCGAACCAAAGATCCTCATCCTTCTCTGTCACCACCTTTATCTCTCCGTTCGGTAACACGAGCTCAAACTCTGTAACGGTGTCCGCTGTGAGCCCATACTGATTTGTCTTCCAAGAATACCCTTTCCAGACGGGTATGTCTTGAGTCCGTATCACAGATGAGCTAGTGGAAGACTTACCTCCGCCAAGGGTATAGCCAGCCACGCCAGCGCCACCTAGGCGGCCTCCGACAACATTTATGCCCTTTGGGACGAGGTATGCGTATACATCCCCCCAGGTAAGCCCTGCTCCAATCGCTACCGTCTCCGAATCTTCATGAATGACGATGTCGTTGAACCGGGTCAGTGAGATATGCACACCAGGAGTTGATGAAAACCCGGGGTTACAGGTATGACCGCCGGCTTTGACTGCGAATGGTGTGTGTGTCGAAGCAAGTTCGCGAAGCTATGGGATAGTACAAGTGCCGTCAACGGGACAGCGAAAGTCCGACGTAACGATACTTACGATCTGGCCGACGTCCTGGGACGTGCCTGGTTCCACCGAGCATACAGATACCTGAGAGCTGGAGTTGGCCCAATGAGAAATGCCTGCGTCGAACTCTGGCGACCCTGAGGATGTGGAATTAGTAATAGATCGTAGGACCCCCTAACCACATACCTGGGTAGAACACCTGCGACGTGGGCGAGACAGACTTTGCAATATTCCCGCATGCGGTTCTGTAACTGTCTGCTAAGACTCGCTGCGCACGTGGAGCGGTGGAGTCTTCGAACGCAGAGTTGAACTGCCCCAACATAGTGGCAGCAAGGAAGGGGAGGAAAGCACACGCCAGGAAGGCTGGTCTCGACATGGGGAATGCGATCGTAAGGGAGAAGGCTGTTCGAGTCTTGTGGGCACGACGGCAGGGAAGATGGGCACCACAAGCTTATATCTATCGGAATGTGTCACGAAGATTTGTAGACACGCATCAGACAGGTCCGCATGACACCATGGATGGAACACCGATAGTCACGTCGGCGTGTGCCTTACGTTGTACAAACCCCGGAGGTGGCAGGGAGGGACCCAGTCTGAGTATCGAGTGCATGGAAAGAACCCCCATCATCATGGAAGTCAATCCGAGCCTGAAGGGGCTGAACGCGTGAGTTATAATAGATTACAAGTGACATCACAACCCAGTCACCCTTTAATTGGTTGATTAGACGAGAAAAAAAAACTCACTCTTGGACCCAGATAGTAGATGAAGCTCGGTGTGACGCTTCTGCGCCGATTCACCGGAAATATTCCGAAGATTCCATAATACCTGCTGTAGCTTATAAAGGTGCCGAATCTGCATCTATAAATAGGACCAAATGGTCCTAAACGCCTCCTGTTTTGCAAGTGTGGCCCGCTGAGAATAACCATTGTGGCGTAGCAGCCCACATTACGCTCTCTGGAATTTATGTGTACAAGAGTCAATACGTGCAACCTCAAGTTATGACGGGGGAAACCACACAAGGGTGCCAGTGCCTCCGATCACCGATTTGGGTTGGTCAAGATGAGCGGCCTTCGTTGCAATCATACAGTATGCATGGATGCATGATGGTTCGTTAGGGCCCGTTCAGCTGCAGTACTAGCACTGGCCGAAAACGGTAGCAGCGCTCAGGACTCTGTTACCATGACTTAATCGTACATTTTCGTGGAGCCTGCCAGCGCCAGCACTGTCGCAGCCGAACGGGCCTTAGTCTTCGTTGCTGACATCATCACGGTTCCGAATATGTTACAGCAAGCGAAGCGGATGTGTCACGAAGGAGGAAAGAGATCCTGTACTGTACGTGGACCATTGGCTCAACGATGACTCCTTGGCCGCTTCGATCCTGCAGCCCTGGTTTTCCCACCGTGACTGGAGCCAAAAAGGAATGGTACACCGTGTTCATTACTCTCGTCTCTGCTTACATTGTATGAAACATACCGTGACTGTGGCGACGTCTCCGGCGACTCGGATGTTTATGCGCCCTGCCTGCCAGCGCCCGGTCCTGCTTTCGTGGAGGGAAGAGTGGAGGGAAGAGTAGATCGTCGACGCAGCACTGTGTCGCCGCCTCATTGCGATTCGCCGCCTAGATCGCGCCACCCACCCGTATTTGGCAGGCCAATGTCTGGTGCTGACGGTGCTAACCGGCCACGCCGACAGCCACCTAGTCGAAGCCCAGCACCTTGTATGTATTTAGCCAGCAACGATGCCTACCTGGTAACCTATTCTCGCTTTTCGGGGGTCGGTTCTGCATAAATTTGAATTCGCCCTCAGTTTGCAGGCGGCACTGGCAAGAAATGTATCACTCAAAATGCAGATATTTGAAAGGGCTATTCTCTAGTCGTTTGACGGCACATGGTTACCTTTTCCTCAACCAGCACCACGGCACTGCACACGTGAGCGTGGTACAGTATACCTGACTAATGGATTTCCGGCTCCGAAGAGGGATTCAACGATTACGCTGCGACTGCCAGTGCAGAAACCCCGGCCTTGGGTAGCACAGGGGTGCACTCTGCTGAGAAATCAAAAGGAGCGTCCGATTGCGGAGGTTACAGAGGACGCTGACATGCTACTTGAGAATACATTATCATGGGGAATAGGCGCTGTACGATCGGTGCTTTACCGCCTGTGACGAGGATCAGTGCTGTGGGTAGAGCATTAGAAGATGATGAGGTACATATCAAAGATTCCAAACTAATACGATGGAAGTGCCATGCCCGGAGCACCACCTAAAATTTCCATCCACCTGCGAGACCCATAATGTCCTCGGGATCATACATCTTTCTGATTTCTCGCAGCCGCCCCAAATGTTGGCCATACATCTTCTCCAGTGGTGTTCCAAATAGTGCATAGTTCACGTACGGCGCCGCCTTATCAAGGTCCTGCCCGTCCTGAATTCCAGTTGCAACCAAAAAGGCAGCCGAACGTCGCATAGCATCCGCCATGTACTTGTCGGCAGAGTTGTTAGTCCACCCACAGTATATGCTGGATGGAAGGACAGCGAGAGACCGGTCGGGAGGATACGCAGAGGGTCCTCCGTGGGTCAGGAAGCCGGGCTCGAATGGGTCGAGGCTATACACGACCAATACGTTCTGGTCATACTTGCTAAGCATATCTCCCCAGAACTACAATACGCATCAGAACAGATGATTCACCGATATGAAGCTCCAAACTGCTCACCTTGGTCTCGTTTACGAATGCTTTCATGATAGGCTCCGTGTAGTGCAACATAGGAACACTATTAAGATAAACTCTGCGTGGGAGGAGATACGTAAAACAAGAGATTGATTGCACGTGGATGTGATTCTGAACTGACCGGTCGTATGTTGGAAGAAATTGGCTCGAAATAAATCCAGGAAAAGTACCCTTGAAGATGGACTTAGATTTGGCTGGGAGACTGAGCAGGTCATCGTAGAGTCCCTCTGGAGGCTCTGGCGCATCGTAGAAGAGAGATATACCAAACAATACCTGTTTGGCCTCTGAATCGAGGTGGGACTAGGAAGATGTCGAGACTTACCGAGCCATTACTATATACAAACTCTCCCAATTGCGCTGCCTTGTGGTCGTGTTGCTGTGCAAGGAACTTAGCAAACGTTGTTTGGGCCACATCTGCCAGATCCTCCGCAAAGTTGAGTATGGCACCCTACCGTATTCGCCATCAGGAAATCCGAGTCGTCTCCTAGGGGAAATAAGACGCACCCAAACATCGGTTTGCTTATGTGATTTCAAAGTGAACTTTGTAACGATTCCCTGGTCGACAAAACATGGTTGTTAATTACGTTCGGTTAGTAATCGATGATTTGCGAAGCTCACATAGTTGTTGAATCCGCCCTAAAGTTAGGGACGGAAGTGAGCTCCTCCTTCCGAATCCGCTCTCGTAGACACCTCTTAGACGTACCCTGAGCGCAAACCAGAGTTCTTTATCCTTCTCTGTTACCACCTTCACCTCTCCGTTCGGTGTTACGAGCTCAAATTCCGTGACGGTGTCTATTGTGAGCCCATATTGGCTCGTTTTCCAAGAATATCCTGCCGGACGAATATAACCTTGAGTCCGTGCCATGAGATGAGCAAGAAGAATGAATTAGATTTACCTCCGCCAAGCGTGAATCCGGCAACGCCGATACCTTTCAAGTGACCTCCGACGACATTGATGCCCTTTGGGATAAGATATGCGTATACATCCGTCCAGGTAAGTCCTGCTCCAATCTCGACCGTCTCCGAGTCTTCACGGATGACAACATCGTTGAATCGGGACATTGAGATGTGTACACCTGGGGTTGACGAAAAGCCAGGGTTGGTAGTATGTCCACCGCCTTTAACTGCAAATGGCACGCGAGCCAGGGAGATTTGCTGAAGCTGCAGTGTTTGGGTTGGAGAATGTCAACCAGTCGGCGACGGTATGTTAGCAGAAGAATGCGTACGTACAATCAAACCAACGTCACGCAGGGTGCCCGGCTCCACAGTACACGTAGGAAAATCAGAGCTCGAATTTGCGAAGTGAGCGATGTCTGCGTTAAATTCCCGTGACCCTTAAACCCAGAGTCGACGGCGATGCCGCGATAAGGCAGCGAGTCAAATCACACCAGAGGCCCGGGGTGACTCACCTGGATAAAATACCTGGGATGCAGGGGAAATAGACATTGCGATCCGTTTGCATGTGGCGCTGTACTCGTCAGTCAAGGATGCATATGCATATCCTGCTGCGAGATTTCCCAGGCCGGATATGAGCAGCCCCTGCATGGCCCCAACAACAATGAGAGCACGTCCGAGAACAGCTGCCCTCAGCATGACGGTAGTGAAGGGGAAAAGGGGGTATTACACCACACCGCGAGCGAAGTTCCTTATATCTTATGTCCATTTTATCTATGGGGCATATAATAGAGAGTAAGACAGGCCGCGGCTGATCCGAGTCGGTTCAATTGCGCTCTGAACTTGTAGGGTTCCCATTCACCTACTCACCCACTCCGAGTCACTTATCCGTTCGACTATCCATCACCAGGCTCGCGCGGAACTGTGATGTATCCCCTCATGCGCCGTCATTACACCCATCGACTCTTCATGTTGCTGTGCCGATCCTTATAGAACCGGGGGACGAGGTTATTGCAGAGTCAGAGATCACACACACGAAGGCGTACTGCAACGAAGATGTCCCTGTCAGGTCGTACTAGATAGGGTTCTGTCCTCAGGCATATGTTAAAGTGCCCCAGGAAAAATTATGGATGATGGGTTCCTCGGGTTGCCGCTACAGTACGGCGGCCGCGTCATGCATCACCTGCATCTTTTTTTAGTTACTCACCAGGCGGAATGCCATACTGTAAGCGTACTTCTACGTGGCAGGATGGCTGACGTGGCAAAGCCAGCGTTCCTCTGCCCTTTGGGCGCCATGTGGTGACAGTCCCTGACACCTCCAACTCAAGCTCTGAAGGTTAACAAAAAGAACCAAGCAGCTTTAGGGGCGATGGCCGGCGTGCCACTGTCGGTTGGCAAGCCGTACGAAGTTTAGTTTCTTCATCCTGATCGCCATCGTGCTGGTGGTGCCCTGCCGGTTTCGAGGCGAGGGGTAGGGGTTAAGCCAATCGGAGCGGACGCCTCTAGGGTACCATTATGGGCGCTTCGGCTACAAGCGTGCCCTGAAATGCAGGGCACCCCTTAAACCCTGTTGTCCTCTAGGACTCTGTGCAGCCGGGGTTGATATCAGTAGCCCACCGGCAGACACGATCTAAAGTATATCGCGCTTTTCAGGCAAGGCTCCAATGCATTTGTTTTTTGTAAAAAAAAAACAAGTCCAAGTCCTTGATAAAGGTCACCAGTGTAACTATACTGACATCGGGGATCGGAGTTGGCGCCCCATGTTCCGAGGATACCACGTTTGCTAAGGACTTTCTCTGCGATGGAACTGAATGCTTTTATGTACGATAACAGTTTTCGCAGTTTTTACATTAGAAACTTTGGCATTCCGTCAGTGGTTGGAGCTTCAATCGCGCACCACAACCATGGCCGTTCGCGCTGTGCGCTTGGGTAACTCTGAGCCAATTCGGTGACTGGAATTCCTATGTCGACAAAGCTCAGGCTCGGGCTGTTTCGAACACCATCCATTAGAATTCACCAGAACCATTTCAGACTACCACGACAAGATTGCCATTCCTGCTGCAAGCGCTTAGAACTTCCATCCACCTGCGAGACCCATA
>QLOS01006041.1:0-11051 GCA_003313725.1 Russula sp. MG48
CAGTATATGTTAGCGTGGCGCCGTGGCGGTGAACGAGAGCGCGGAATGGTGTATCTGATTGATTCACCATTGGCGCTGCGATGTAACGGAGATCCATGTTGGCTGCCATGTTACAACAGGCACTGGCAAATGTCCGGCGGTGGCGGCCGACTCGGCGTGCAGGCTCACCTACGTCCGTTCACTCACGACATCCAAGTTGGACATGATGGTTGGCCTCTGACACCCTCAGCACTACCGGGGTTCAATAATTCGGGTTCATCGTGTCGTAATGACAACTATCGTTCTTCCTCCGACCGCGCAGCTCCCGCCTATCAAAACCCTCAAGACGGTCCCCGTAGGGCAGTTGCAAGAGGCGATCCAATACCTCAAGTGCGTCTATAATCCCGAAATCCGCAGTTCCCGGCGCATCACCGTCGCACATGGCCCGCTCCCGAGTCCGGAACGACCCCGGGCCTGGGCCCGTCGGGCGGCCAGCCACGAATCGAACGCGGGACCTGGCGATAACATTAACAACGACAAAGCCGTGGAAGCGATTCGCGCCGACGCGTTCGAGCACGCCTACGCAATGCGGTGGCTAACCGCCCTCGTCTCACAAACAACGAACCTGCAAGACGACCACGACCACGACGGCGACGGTGACTGTGCAGATGCAACCGCAGACGCAGACAAGAACAATGCCCCCCTCCTCCTAGAACCGCTCGTCCAATCCGCAGCCGCGCTGCTGGCCATGTGTGCGGGCCCCGCATCCGCAGGCACGCGTACGCGCACGTACGCGCTCGCCGGCGTGCGCGTACAGCTCACGGACGTCGCTCTGCGGAACGACGATTTTGGCAGCGTCGGCGCGCAGACGTGGGGGAGCGCGTGCGTGCTCGCAGAGATGGTCGCCGAGGCGCCTTCGAGATTCGGCTTGTGTGACGGCGGTGGAGGTGGACCGCATCACTCCGCCAGTGCGGCGGCGGGGGCGGGGGCGGTGGGGATCCTCCGCGTGTTGGAGCTTGGGGCGGGGACAGGCCTCGTCAGCCTTACGGCGGGCAAGGTCTTACAGGCGTGCCGTGGCCGTGCAGAGATCGTCGCGTCCGACTTTCACCCACTCGCGCTGGAGAACCTCAAGTTGAACATCGAGAACAACATTTCGTCTTCTGACCGGGCGGCGGCGCGCGGCGACGTGTCTATTTCTGCGCATCTTCTGGACTGGGAGGAAGCTGCGGACCCTGAGCACGTGCTCGGAGCACCGTTTGACGCACCGTTCGACGAGGCGTTTGGTGCGGACGTCGTGTATGAGCCGGACCATGCAGCGTGGATCAACGCATGTCTCAAACGACTTCTCCGCTTGACTGGTCGCTTTCATTTGGTGATACCGCTACGTGAGGGGTTCGCGCGCGAGTTGGCATCTGTCGAGCGTGTCTTCCCTCGTGCTGAAGACATGCGCCGGGTGACAGACGAAGGACCAAGCTTGTGTATCACACAGAAAGAGAATATTACATGCGAAGTGGGGCCGGAGGGGGCGCCTGGAGGGAAGGGTGATGTGGAATACGCTCATTACACGATACAATGGGCGGTCAGTGGGGACCGATACAGGGCAGGTTTACATGAGGAGTAATAAATCTTGTACAACCTAATCTTGCTGTCGCTAGCCAGAGTCCTCGTTGGCAGGAACCAAATCTCAGCTCTCCGTATATAGCTCGAATTCCCGAGGTAATCTCTGCGATGAATCCGCCTCACTAAACCATATCCTCTTCAGTCTGCATGTCGCATAGACCTTGACATAAGACACGTGCGAGTACCTCGCGCTAGGCAGCTCGATCTCGTGCAGCCTCACGTCTTCCTCGTCGTCTTGTAGGTTCCGGACTAGCGCCCGTGAAGAGAAATGAGACAGGAGGGTGGGGAGGTATAATGATATTGTAGACCACGAGGTCAGAGGCGTCGTAGAAGCCGAGGGGAAGGAGAGTGGGAGGTGTAGTAGTGGGGGTGAGGTGGGCTTGAGTACTGGTTCGTTCTGTTGGCGAAGACAGGTCAGAGATAACCCGATGCAAAGATAGAATAAAAATGCCGAAGCATCTCAGGATGTTTTAAGGGAATCTGTTTCGTCAGTCAACTATATGCCTGTTTCTAAACAGGGTGCTGCAGTCGGGGGGGACAATCCGCTGGAAGGAATGACGATATCTACCTGAAAGGTCGAACACCGCACAACACCCTCTTTCCCCGCCTGATCAACTAAGCCTAACTCAAATGACCATGGTCGACCAATGTTTCGTACTTGAATGTGCACCCAAGGGTGCTTCAAGCCCAAGTCGCCTTCTCTACCCAAGCGGGTCTGACCCCAACCATAGGGAGGACACCGCACGTAGGTCTTTGGCAGAGAAGGTGACTGTACATGTAGAACCGTCTGAGTGAGCGTATATCCCATCCTTTGTGAACTGTTATCTCCGCCGTCGCCACTATCTCCCCCGAGAGGATGAGGTGAGAGCAGGACGGCAGGAGCTGGTGGTATGGGGTGAGACGTTGAGTCGTCGAGAAAGCATGCAAATGAGTCCGCGGGGAGTGACGAATCTGTTTTTAGTGACCACAGACTTAGCTGCTCGCTACCAGTAGAAGAAAACAAAGAAACGATGGCCGGTTGAACAGATCCAGAGAACATTATTGTAGCGACCACGATTATGCCGGCCCGGGGGAAGGAAGGTGGCCCGAGTCTGATGTGAGGTCGACGTGTAGTTTTTTTGGCGGTTCTTTCATTACAGAGTCAAAAATAAAAGTCCTGCTTCGCCTTCGGAGCTCGGTGCATCTTACTCACAGTTGCTCACGCTGCATGCTATGTTATAGCTCCTTTCCCCCCTTGACTTCCCGCTGGCATCACTATTGAGCCAGCAACAGTGGCCAACCATTCATGATCCTGCTACCTGTACTCGCAAAGAATGGTTCTCAAGAGGCGAATCCTGGCCTCTGAGTTTCGTTACTGGACAAAGTCCCTTGTACTTCGAACAGCATGGCACTGAGCCGATCAAAGTGGTTTTCATCGCGGGGCGGGTTCGATCTTCGTGCCCTTTTGATCCCGCAATTGACGGAAATAACTGCTACGATCGTGGAGTCAATCATAGCTCTAATGCATAGCCTGCGCAGGTGGAGCACTTTGGTCGATTGCTACAGTACTCAACTCTTGTGTTTGACAATAGAGGCGTTGGAAACAGTGACACACCCAAGAGGCTGTACTCATCGCCGACTCACCTCACCTTGTGGCAGCCAACGACTTCGATGATACGTGTCTCCAGAATTGCATAGGGCCATCGCCGCCGCTATCCCAGTCTTTGGGAAACCACAGACGACGACACCCTACGTCACGGACACGGTGTAGGGCAGCTACTAGGGCTTCGCTCCGTGCCGAGGCTTCTTGGCACCCTATCACAACGACGATGACGATGGCATGCACCACCGAGATGACCCGAGGCCCTACCTCAGCTCTGCCGTGGCATCCATCACAACTGTTGCGGGCAATCCTGAGCCTGCCAGGCTAATGAACCATTGATGGGGGCAACGACGACGATGGCATGTGTTACGAGGGTGGTGTGCACCCTGGCTGGCTTTCGTGATACCCACCCTAATACAAATGATGCGTTACAAGCTCTAGCAGCAGCTGGAATACAGACCACTGGCACAAGTGAGACCGTCGTATGTCTACATCCAGATAGGATTGATGAGGGTAATAACCGGCTGGGGGTGGGCCTAAGTGCATAGACGTCGTAACCTCGAAGTGGAGGAGGGATTTCGACATTCACATCACAGTTTATTATGTTTGCTGATCGCCTTGTTTGAGTCGACGAATGGATGTATGTTAACACGGGGAGAAGCTAGTGGAGAAGCAGGAATAGCAAGCGTTCAAAGCATGAAACAACAGGGGTTAAGTAGTGATGGCAGGAAGTAAAACACTAGGCGTTAACGGAGTGAAGAGCGAACTCTTGGTGTCATCACAGAGTATCTATCGACGGATATCCTAATGACATACCAGGCCATATTACCATATCCCCTTCCCTTTCCCAGAAGAAGTGGACAGCGACAGGGTGATCGGAATACCGACGCGCAGCGATGAATGGTTCGATGGTTAGCCGGTGAGATACAGTTGATCGATACACCTCTAGGTAAAGACTGTCCAGCACAGGTAACACCTCTAGGTAAAGACTATCCAGCACAGGTAACACCTCCGTGGCCCTTTCCCCAGTGAGTCTTCGCAGTATCGGCACGATGATCGGATGCAACGGGCGAGATATCCGCAGGGTCCGAACAGCAGTGAATGGGCGGAATAGTTCTAGCCATGGCGTGCCGGCAGCTTGCCGATCAAAATTATTATCTTCGATGTCGAGCTGTTCAACGATGGACAAGAGAAACGAAAGTTGGTTGCATATCTGTGCCAACCGGACTTGTTGATATATCCCTTCGCATAGGATTACCAGCGTGAGCCCTTGGTGGGGGTTTGCCAGCTCTGGTGATCGAAGAACGATCTTGACGTCGCTACGGTCAAAGATTATCTCCGCTCGATTGCATGACCCGAGTATCCCTGCATGACCGATGAAGTGGGGGAGTTGTTGGATATCAAAGATGGACCGATTAAAGAAAGTGATGTGGAGAGTGTGGAGTCGAGGAGCATCGATTCGGACCACGAGGTCGTCCAAATACTCGCTAACACCTCGGAACTGCAAGTTGAGAAGAGTAGGGAGGATAACACGTGTTAGGGGAGGTCGGCCACTTCGATTGGGGTAAGATGCAGTGTCTTTGAATTGGATGACAAGGGATCTGAGCCTAGTCAATGCGGATAGGCCTGTCACCAATGCCTCGGGTGGAATGGAATGGGCATGCGGTATCTCCTCAAGGGTGAGATCGGAAAGGTCGCTGGCAGTTAAAACAAGTCTTGGAAATCCCGGAAACCGAATGCCGCTCAAGAAGAGTGTTTGTAGATGTGGGGCGGATCCACCTAAGAACATATCGGGAAGCGCCGGGGCAGTCTCACGAGCCACAAGTCGAAGCGATCTCAGTGCCGGAAATGGCCCCTGCATCACTAGGGCCAATCGCGACGATCGTAAACTTTTTGGATTGAGGATACAAATCTTGCGTATGCGGTCACGATACTCGAGTGTGGCAATGATGTGATCCACATCATAGTGATCGCCCAAAAATATTTCGATAGGCAAGGGCGGCCAGACATCCAACGTTTCCCTCACAGGTGTTTTGCATGTACAGCGAAGGCACAGGTCGAGACAGAGGGGTGATGCAAACACGAGGTATCGCCATCTTTGGCATACGTGCACCAGCCTCGTCCACGGCCACGTTGCCCCCAAACCGTCCATTGTGGCCGCTCGGTAGAAGTCGAAAATGTCTAGGAGAACATCGTCGGGAAGCACTCCGATTGGCACACATGGGGAAATTTGGCCTGCACGACGCAATTAAGTGGTCGTTGTGGGCACTGCGCATGAGACGTACCCTTGTTGTTGTTGTTCAAGTCGTTGTTGTCCAAGTTGCTTAAGTTGCTGTTGCTGTTGCTGTTGCTGTTGCCGTTGTTGTTGCTGTTGCTGTTGCTGTTGCTGTTGCTGTTGCTGTTGCTGTTGCTGTTGCTGTTGCTGTTGCTGTTGCTGTTGCCGTTGTTGTTGCTGTTGCTATTGCTGTTGCTCACTGGCAAGCCTTTGCTGTTGCTGCTGCGTGCCCGATTCCTCCAGGAAACGTACACCGCGACTACCCATCTCGCGAATCTCAGAAGCACCATCTATCATCAGGATCGGAGTGGCGCCAGAGAGTAAATGGTGGACGATATTAATATTGAGGATGGATGGCTAATGGGTTCACTAGTGCACCTGATTACGCATTAGTATGTATGCAACTGGCGGCAGTAGCAGCTTTCAACCTACGTAATAGAGCTCGTCAAGGAAAAATAGTGACAAATCAGCAGAGGGAGACTTGAGGAATATATATATATTACTGACGGACAGCGCATGTGGCCCTTGTGGAGGTGTAATATTCACACACAGTACACACCTGTACACCGCACGCTACCCCGATTAGTTCGCCTCATGTATCCACGACTGCGCTCCTCACGCCGCCCCCAAAGAAACGTGCTAATCGTGCAAGTCATTCTAGCGACGGTGACAGCCAAGATGTGTAAAGTAGACATGACGGACGATACAGCGGATGCATGTCCTCGGCAGGTGGAACCCAGGATCCATGGATTTGGGATCCCCACGGGCGACTGTTCACCAGCGAAGGGCATAGCACCTCGAGAGGGGCCCAGGGAATGAATAGCATCCTCATAGGGTGCATACCCAACCAACGCACACTGCACTGCAACGGATATACCAAGGGTCCGTTGAATTTAGCTAAGACCGCAACAAGGAAGAGGCGTGGATCAGTGTCGAATCTGGTGGTGTGACGGGCTGTGCTTACTATTTTGGTGTAATATATTGGATCCCCGTATTACATCAACTGATCGAGCGGCACTGAGCAAGTGTAGGACATGCAGCCCGAGTTCTTGGTCGCTTCCGATGTTGCACACATTTGCAATGATACAGGGAGAGCAGAGGAATGGACGCACAAAGCTAGAGCTTTTCGAACGTGGTGACCGTGATATGTATCACAGCGTACTAGTAGAGTTCGTTGTGACACGCCACGGCTGCGTTGGTCTGTGGGAGAACACGTGAAGAGGCAGCATCACTCTTACACGGGGCAGCCACAGGGGGTTCGAAGAAAGATGCTGGCAGCAGGAGTGGATTGAGGCAACACCGATTGCGCTTCTCGAAATGGGGAGCTATGGACAGGAGGTCGGAGAAGGGATGAGCACAGACGCAGTCGTGGAGTATACCTGATCGTCTGATGGTAAACGTGGGGAAAGAGGATCGGAGCCTAAAAGGTGATCATACAAGCGCGATGTACTGTGTTTGTTGTGGAGGGAAAGGTCTGTTCTGTCCCTAGTCGCCATGCTCGGAATGGGAATGCGCACGAACGAACTTGAAGGCCTCGTCCAGCACCCATATGCGGTCTTGTCGACCATGGAATTATGTGTGATGGAAAAAGTCGGACAGACGAAAAAGAGGGGAAAGAGGAGTGGGTCAGATGTGAACCGGATGGCGTGTCGTGTGGGCTCCCAAAAGAATTTGTTGAAAAGTTGGAATAGTGGCCAACGACACCAGGGTGAGGGAGGGTTAAGAACGGAAAAGAAAGTGATCGGGTGGTGTCGTTTAAAAGGTGATCGTGTTGTGGTGCATGAGGGAGCAGCGACGATGACCACGGAGGCAAATCGCACCTCCCAATAGGTAGTCTTGAATACTAGCTCAACAACTGGAGCCTGAGCGATGACATAGCCGCGTTGCCAGCTTGAAAAGAGGGACAAACGCTGTCATGGAGTACAACTGATTGTCTGATGGTGGACATGAGGAAAGAGGGGTGTGACTAAGAATGGGTTGGAGGGTGCAGGTCCCCACGGGATGCGAACGAACAGACCAAACCGGGCAGGCACGCGCACAGTGAGGGTGGAGTACCGCGGAATATTACAGGGAAGGAACGAAGAAGAGAGAAGACTGGAGCGGGTCACTGGCAGACGTGAAAAGGATGGTATTGTGTGGGCTCACAGAAGGGCTCGGAGCAGCCTAGACGAACGACGACGACGACACCACGCGTCACCGACATTACTTTGGACCATCCCTACGGCGCCTCATCTTCAGGGCAGACGATGAGGATGCCGACAAGCGCCACCGACGCAGCACACCATCACCGACCTCACCTTGTGGCAGCCAACGACTTCGATGATACGCGTCTCCATAATTGCATAGGACCATCGCCGCCACTATCCCAGTCTTTGAGCCACCACAGACGACGACACCCCACGTCACGGACACGGTGTATAGGGCTTCCCTCCCACGGTGCTGAGGCTTCTTGGCACCCTATCACAACGACGATGACGATGGCATGCTCTACCGAGATGACCTGGGCCCTACCTCAGCTCTGCCGTAGCATCCACCACAACTGTTGCGGGCAATCCTGAGCCTGTCAGGCTAATGAACCATCGATGGCGGCAACGACGACGACGGCACGTGTTACGAGGGTGGTGCGGGGCCATCCTCACCGTGACCCTGGCTGACTTTCGTGACACCCTAATACAAATGATGCGTTACGAGCTCTAGCAGCGGCTGGAATACAAACCACTGGCATAACTGAGACCATCGTATTTCTTAATGCACGAGAGAGGAGGACATGCAGATCGGACCGATGAGGGTAATAACTGGCGTGGGGTGGATGTCGTAACCCTGAAGTGGAGAAGGGGTTTCGATGCCCAAGGCCGATTTTATGAAGTACAGGGAGTTGACTCAAACAAGACGATCAGCGGGCATAATGGGCGATGATATCAATTGTATCATATTACATTATGTATGTGCCTATGATACGAACGGAATTCGATATCCGACTTGGGGGAGAAGTTAGTGGGCTAGCAGGGATAGCAAGCGTTCAAAGGTTAAGTAGTGATGGCAGGAAGTAAAACACTGGGCGTTAACGGAGCGAAGAAGAGCGAACTCTTGGTGTCATTATCGACAGATAGCTTGATGACATACCGAGCAATACCATATCCTTACCCTTTCCCAGAAGAAGTGGACAGCGACAGGGTGATCGGAATACTGACGCGCAGCGATGAATGGCCCGATGGTTAGCCGGTGAGATACAGTTGGCCGATACACCTCTAGGTAAAGACTGTCCAGTACAGGTAACACCTCTGTGGCCCTTTCCCCAGTGAGTCTTCGCAGTGCAGGTACGATGATCGGATGCAGCGGGCGAGATATCCGCAGGGTCCGAACAGCGGTGAATGGGCGGAATAGTTCTAGCCATTGCGTGCTTACCATGCCGACGACTTGCCGATCAAAATTATTATCTTCGATGTCGAGCTGTTCAACGATGGACAAGAGAAACGGAAATTGCTTGCAGATCTGTGCCATAGACTGGACTTGCCGAGATATCCCACTGCATAGGATTACCAGCGTGAGTTCTTGGTGGGAGTTTGCCAGCTCTAGCGGTCGAAGAACGATCTTGACGTTGCTATGGTCAAAGATTACCTCCGCTCGATTGCATGACCCGAGTATCCCTGCATGACTGATGAAGTTGTGGAGTTGTTGGATGTCAAAGATGGACCAATTGAAGAAAGAGATGTGGAGAGTATGGAGTCGAGGAGCATCGATTCGGGCCACGAGGTCTTCCAAATACTTGCTAACACCTCGGAACTGCAAGTTGAGAAGAGTAGGGAAGATAACACGTGTTAGGGAAGGTGGACGTCGGCCACTTCGATTGGGGTGATATCCAGGGGCTTTGAATTGGATGATAAGGGATCTTAGCCTGGTCAACGCGGATAGGCCTGTCACCAATGCCTCGGGTGAAATGGAACGGACATGCGGTATCTCCTCAAGGGTGAGATCGGAAAGATCGCTGGCAGACAAGAGAAATTTTGGCAATCCCGGGAATCGAATGCCGCTCAAGAAGAGTGTTTGTAGACGTGGGGCGGATCCACCCAAGAACATATCAGGAAGCGCCAGGGCAGTCTCACGAGCCACAAGTCGAAGCGATCTCAGTGCCGGAAATGGCTCCTGCATCGTCATGCCAGTCATTGGGGCCAATTCCGACGATTGGAAACTTCTCGGATTGAGGATACAAATATGGCGTACGCGGTCACGATGCTTGAGTGTGGCAATGATATGGTCCACATTATAGGAATCACCCAAAAATATTCCGATAGGCAAGGGCGGCCAGACATCCAACGTCTCCCTCACAAGTGTTTTCCATGTGCAGCGAAGGCACAGATCGAGACGAAGGGGTGATGCAAACACGAGGTATCGCCATCTTTGGCATACGTGCACCAGCCTCGTCCACGGCCACGTTGCCCCCAAACCGTCCATTGTGGCCACTCGGTAGAAGTCGAAAATGTCTAGGAGAACATCGTCGGGAAGCACTCCGATTGGCACATGTGGGGAAGTATGGCCTGCACGACACAATTAAGTGATTGTTGTGGGCGCTGCGCATGAGGCGTACCCTTGTTGTTGTTGTTGTTGCTCAGCGGCTGCTGTTGCTGGGCCATCTCGTGAATCTCCGAAGCACCATCCATCAGGGTCGGAGTGGCGCCAGAGAGCGAATGGTGGACGATATTAATATTGAGGATGGATGGCTAATGGGTTCCCTAGTGTACCTGATTGCGCATTAGTGTGTACGATCATTTTGCAACTGGTGGCAGTAGCAGCTTTCAACCTACGTAATAGAGCTCAAGCAAAAATGGTGACAATTCAGCAGAGGGAGACCTGAGGAATATATACTCCATATATTACTGTACTGACGGACAGCGCGCGTGGCTCTGGTGGATGTAATAGTATTCACACACGCTGTATACACCTGTACTAGTACACCGCCTGCTACCGATTGGGCCTGTTTCAAGCCTCGCCCTCCTCCTTTCTCACACCTTGCTGGGCGCGAGTCGCTGCGAGGGCTTGGTTGATATCAGCCCGGTTTCTCGTTGTTTACACCACCCCTTTCCACAGTCACTTTCTCTGCACCGCGTGCTAGCTACCATTAGCCCACTTTGTCTTTAGTCCAAGACCGGTAATACCCGGGACTGCGTCTTTACCGTTGCGGAATACAAATTCTGACATTGCAGCTATTTCGAAAATTGTAGACGTCTCCGAAAAAAAATCACTTGTGGAGCTGTGGCGCCGGGCCAAACAAAGCCAAGCCAAACAAAGCCAATTTGGGTAAGAGCTGACCACAGCCTGTCGCAGGCAAGCCTGATGGTTGTGCAACTACTGTTGTACTGTAGAGTGGTCAAAAAAATTGGTGACTACTGAAGTGTTATTTGATCACCTTCAGCTTCTCCTGCAGCAGCCCTTTGTGGGTGGGCCTGGTAGCTGCTGTGGTGCCCGGAGAGGTGGATGTGCGTTCCATGGCTGCTCGAAGGCACCTCAGGCTCCATTGAGTGCTCCTTGTATCCGGGCTAGAGCAATATCTTGGGGGCGGGCAGGGGCATGGGACCAACCCCAAGAAGGTGCTGGTAC
>QLOS01006072.1:0-19592 GCA_003313725.1 Russula sp. MG48
TGCCGTCCTTGGCTTGCTGTCTGTTCTAGCGAACTTGATGGGCGCGATTGGTTCTGGCACTGATATTCTCATGGCCGTCACCATCGCATATTCCTGTGCGTATTATCACCTTATCATCCTGTCTCCCTGCTGGCATTCATGCGTTTATTCAAGACTGGGAAATCTGATAGCGGGTACATGTCCTCGCTTTTCTCAAGCTTAGTGTTTTCTAACCGCCATATTTACGCAGGAGGCTGGCGGACCTGAGATGGCTGCCCTCGGCGATTTCCTGTGGAGCTTTGCCCTTGGAAAATAGTCATTCGTCTTTTCTTTTTCTTTTTTTTCGGGTCAGCCACAGTTATCAGAGCGCGTTGGTGGGAAACGTTAATGAACGCTGTGACCAAACCCGTGGCGCACGGCAGCCATTTAATACCTTACGTATCGTACCGCGTGGGCCCACTGCCCGCTGTGCTTGCAATGCAATGCACCCTGTCCGCAGGATGTATCGACATGGGACCTTGCTGTGCATCGCCAGGTCCTGGCGCTTGATGAGATCAATGGTCACGCCAAGCGGTCAGGTTGTCTGTGCAAGTCGTCTCGTCGGAGCGACAAGATGGGCCAATGCAGAACACGTACTGCAAACTTTTTATTTCCATGAATAATTCTATCTAGGCATTAACGTTCCATCGGCCAGCGACATGATCACCTATCCGCATACCCTACATACACCAATAAGACAACACCATAAACCTAAGGACCATCCCAGAGCTCCAAAAAAAATAATTCCGGCATACTCAAAGCCGTGGGCACTTAAATGGGTTATCAATACCCCCAGGGAAGGTGGCCGTTACCATAAAATTTGGGCGAAGCAAAGCCGAGGAAATCTGGCGCGTCCCCGAGTGGCTGCTCACTCTGCATCACAACAAGCGCGAGCACAAACGCGTCAAACAGGCCTGGTATCGCACAGGCATCTTCAAAGACCTCAAGACGCTGCGATTGAGCATCCGGCGTCGTGCGCCAGCGAGCGAGGGGAAGGAGAGACGAGTCTTCATCATCTGCGCGGAGGAGCTGAAATGGAGAGTGTATAATGGGGTTGTCGGCGCGTGCTACGAGGGGAGGGATGGGGTGGGTACGTACGTAGCCGACGCCACCTTTGCGCTCTGTGATGGTGTACCGGGCGTCGTCAAGCGTGAGGACACGGGATCTGCAACCAAACCAACCCATCAGGACCGAACTAAACGTCATAAAAGCATAGACACGGGTAGCGAGTAAACGTACTGCGCATCCGATGCAGCAGCAGAGTCCGTGAGCGGGAGCCACTCTTTACATTTCACCTTGCGTTTCCGCTTATTATCGCCGCTGCCAAATCTCACGCGCGGGCTCGCGCGGTCCCATCCGAACCGAGCCAGTTCCTCGTCCGCTACGGACGCATCTGCATGCGCGTCGGAGTCGAGGCAGAGCCCCGCGCGCCGTACGGATGTCTTTTTGAGCTTCGCGTCTGATGAGGTGGTGTAGAGCGCGCGACCAGCCGCGTCGAGTATGGATGCGTTGAGGATGCCCGCGCCGGGTGGGGATGTTATCCTGAGCTTGCGCACGGTCCGCTCGGTGTACGCAGGCGGGGGTGTAGAGGAGGAAGGACGGAGGAGTTGTAGGTCTTGCGGGCCAGACGGGGGAGTGTAAGCAGGGGGCTCAGTGATAGGGATGATCATATTTTCTTTCGGCGGCGCTGCTTTGCCGTGCTGGCATAGTGCATGATGAGGTTTTATGTGTTCAGCAGAGAGGTACAGTAAGTTAAAAAGCACAGTATTACAGCACACTACAGTAGTACATGTTACAGTCAGTACCAGTGGCCGTGTCTCGAAAGAGGACAAGGTCTTCTCCATTTTCGCTCGCGGCTTTATAACCAAATTTGGAACCAAGCCCTTTGACCCTGCCAGAACGGGAAACCTCCGCTACGTTCGTGGAATAAGCCTAAGACTCGGACCTATCGCATGGCAAGTAATCAACCAAACACCCGGGTTGCATGCTTATTACTATACCGTGACAGCATCATTGGGCGGATACTACTGCAGTATGTGAGACGGCGAACAACACCCCGTCCTCCTTCAAGTTCCCTTCCTTTGTTTTTCGGGTTTGGTGAGCCTCGGACTGAAGTTTTAAGTTGTCATGTAACTTATGAACGTTCAGGTTGTATGTCTACGTTGTCGATTACTAGCTGCCCTTGAGCTCGAGGAACACAAGGCACGTGCAGTACTCTCCAACCTTGTATCACACAGACCTGACCCCATTACTGTCAAGTTCTAGGTTCCAAAAAGGGCCAATGTACACGTGACTCTTGTCGTCCATGCGTCGCAAGCAGTATTACGGAACAAGCAAACTTTCAAAACTCCATTATCCTACCCTATGCGGGGACCCAATGGAAGCTATGGAACAGTTTGTTTACGGTGACCAACACCGCTTGATAAATTCGTCACGGAGAATTCCCAGCCAGCCATACTTACTTGCTCTATGAGTCTCCGGATCATGACACTGGTAATATTGCTTTGCTGTGCATTTGAGAGTCGCGTTCGGGTACCTCGGCATCGTCATCCCTCACCGCGCACGTGTTTGATCGTCCGCATTCACGTGAGTTGGCTTCGAGTCTCAGCTCACTCTCCCTCTCGACGTCCAATGCGGGAGCTTACCCCACGTGCAGACGAAGTTGATTCATATGAGAAATCGGAGGAGCTCCTGGAGTCTCCCTGAAAGGCACGTGCCTGGACTCAAATAAATCAAATTACACACTTTCGCTCCACCGCGCGGCCTCAACGAAAGTACAGTCATTCTTGAGTGTCTAGAGGAGTATGCGATCATCACCATCACTCTAAACTCGCTCGCCCTCTCTGCTTATGCGTAAAATAGCCTGGTGGTTAACACCGCGGGAAGAACCCCACTGGTACCCCCACGCACGGATCCGTACGCCCGCACGTTCGTGCGTCTACAAGCGAACCACATCTCGCGCGTGCTTGTCCCCGTGTTCTATCGCTTTTGCAGGGGCGGGACTAGTTCGGCCGGCAAGAGGGAGTTCTCTGCTGCACTTGGACAGCCCCCGCGTCTTCTTGAGCGCGGGGAGCGTGAGATTTTGGTGAAGGGTGGGGCAGGTTCCGATTTGTGGTGTGAGGGTGGAGAATTGAACCGGACGGATGTGATGGTGAGGCCATGTACGTGCAGTGTGCAATCTATCTTGGGGCCTTCTTTCTCTCACATCATGATCAATATCGTTGTTCCGCTCTAGCAATTATTATCGCAACCTTGAACTGCATCCGGGGTCAAAGATCCGCATGTGGCTGGATAGTCTTCTCGCGCACCCGTCCTTCAAGGCAACGCGCAGCACCGAGAAGCTCTATCTGGACTGCCATGAGAGGTGAATGACCTTTTATCTCTCGTGCCATGCTTGCTGACGGTTAAATTGAATATATATACTTTTAACCAACCTAATGCAAGCCAGATTATGAACACAATCAAGGCATGGCGCCAACTGCATTGGACATAGGAGTACCACAAGTAAATTGTCTAGGATGTGGTCGCAATGTATCCTTCGGTTTTACAAGATTCTGGGCCAGAAACGGGATGCACGAAGGGAATTACGTGGATTAATATTTGATGCGTTCCGAGTCGGGGAAAGGAATACAGCTTCCTCATATTGTATGCTACTCGTCATCATGATTCGACTAGTTTGACAGCATTCGAAGTTTTCTATATGAAACAATCGGTACACTACAAGTGAGAACTGGAATGAATGATGAATTAGATATAGGGAGGCAAGAATAGGAACCGTTAAGTGATGAGAGCATAGAGTGAAACAGATCTCCTACAGGGAATTCAAGTTCGTGCAAGAAATGCGATCTCTTTTTTTAAAAACCGCACTCAAACTGGTATCTGGGGGCGATTTTCTCCAACTCTTGACTCAACTCGTAGCAGGCGGAATAGTCACGACCTGCAAGAATGTTTAATCCTGACATAACTGAAAAGAACGTCAAGATCTCACATGTCGATCAGCAAGATAAGACTGAATTGGTTAGGCCATGCGGAGACTAGGCCAAATTCTCCGATGGATCATGTTCCTCGCCTCCCAATGTAGGAACGTTTGTGTCTAGGATATCATCATGTATTCTGAGTACTGTAATGTTTCTAGAAACACTATGGTCTGAGAAAGATGCTGCTTGCGGAGCTATGCATGAAAGATCAGCAGTTGGTGATGAAGATGAAGATGCCAGTATGCGAGGAGGACGACCGGATTGGTTCACAGTGGAGTCCACCAGTGAACGGGGATCCCCAGGAAGCGCGCTGCTAGTGACTGGTATGAGGGAGACCGATGATAGAGAGCCAGGAACCATAGAGGGAGGGGTGGTGATTGACTCGTTGTGTAGCGGAGCTGCGCTGGCGCAGGCTATATGCTGTGAAGTAGCAGAGATGGTGCGACCTTCTTGAGAGACAGGGGTGAAAGCGAGTTGCGGCGCATTAGTGAGATCACCAGGTGAGGATGTGTCTGAGGGATGTGGGCTGGTATAAGCGAGATTGATTTGAGGCAAGGCAGTGGCAAGAATGGGGCCGGGAGTGTGGGCAGTCTCTCCGGGGCGGTGGCCTGGGTTGTCACACAATGCATACCGTGATCGGATGTGATCGGTGCCTTGATGTAACTCGACGTGAAGATGGCGAATCGTGCGGAGAATGATGCCAGGAGCACTGTCATACCCACTGTTCCGGGCTTCTAGAACAACTTCATTCCACAACGCACAGAAGTCGTGCTGGAGGTTGAGAAGAGTACCTCGGATCTCAAAACTGTAAAGTGGTCCTGGAAAAAAATATGCCACCATGGGAGCCACGACCTGACTGACGACAGAAGAAGGGGAGAGGATCTGGCGGGTGATGTGGATCAAGTTGGCAAGTAACACGTTATCATTTCCATGTGCGAGGTACTCTCGAATGTCATTTTTCGATTTTCCCAGTTGGTCCGCGGCGAGAGCAATCCAACGGTCGTTGCTTCCCTGCACATCCACAATGATGAGGGCAATGATGGATTGTGTTAACAAACCAATCTCCTGTTCGCTCCTATTTTCCCAGTTTCTCAGAGAATGCCCCAATTCGACGGATAGCTGCCCATGCCAGTCCCAGCGGAGAATACGTTGAACCAGGTTCCAGGGAACATTCCACGTGACATGAAAAGTTTCGGCAACCTTCACGCACGTGACGATTCGTCGCATTTTGTCCGACTCGGAGACCGAGCTATCAATCAACGTCTGAGTACGGTCGAAGAATGCCTTCAGAGCCGAAGAAAACTCCAAGGAGCGCAGTCTTGCAAGGCTACGTCGGGGATCCTCGACCACATTTCGGTTTGAGCGATAGAAGCCAAGAAGACAGCTAAAGAACTGATCTAGATCGTGATCCTGTGTCAAGGCGTCGAACGTCCACTTCAAGATATGGCCATCCATCTCCGGTGACGGTTCCCTAGCATTTCTTTCGGCCACCTTCTCCATACCGTATAGGATCCCCGAGAAAAGGTTGAAGTACATGCCAATAAACTCCCAGTCCCTGTTCAAAGCGCCAGCCAAACATGTACAAATTGACATGACTGGAATGGTTATTCCGAAACACGCCAGAAGGGCCAGTGAAGAAAGTGGTGAGTAGTATGGGCTGTCTTGCCAGAGGATTGGTATGATCGTGATGACCAAGTATGCCCCCAGGAAAACCACAACCCCCCAAAATACGACACTGAAGACGGTGTGGTTGGTATGAAAGAGATATATGAGGAGGCCGGCAAAGAAAAGGAAAAGGGAAACATGTATTAGCGTGGGTATCGCTTCAACCACCCATGAAAACCGAAATTTTTCGATGCCATGGGCAAAGAATGCACGGATTCGTGCAGCGTCGTGTGGACTGTCCCGTGGCCTCTGAGTCATCCGCAGGTATCGACGCGCCCATTGGTGTATCAATGTCGCCAACATAGCACAGGTAAGACTTATAGCTAAGCTCAAGAACCAGAGTGAGTTCACCCAGATCACATATTTCGGTGGAGAGAACAGTGGTGGTCTAAGTGGAGTGGCAGGGATGGACGATCGAGATATATTGGGATCGGCGAGAAGCTGATAGATATTATCAAGATAGAATGCGGATGTATCTTGGGAGTTTGGTTTGAGGTCCATGACTGTCACCGCGGCCAAAGTCGCAACTGCAGCAGAGAATAAACCACTCTATATTTGTTGAATTGATATGTGAAGTGATGTTGAAGATAAGCTGAGAACTCACGAATATGAGGATGCCATCAGCATCTTTTTGCCAGCGTTCTGCCATTTTTTTGTCTTCTTCTTTGGCCATGTCGCGATACATGTTGAAGAGAGGACCTGAGCTATCAGCAAATCCATGCTGTTCCTCATCCGGTATCCTGTTGGAGGGACCGCCTGGTGTAGATGTTCACGAAATTGGCGATGGCAAGGTTGAAGAGAGTCAGGTAACACACCTCTGTGACTGGCCGCGGTTCCTTGGGGGATGCTGACAGTTTCATGAAGAGGTTGTGCCATTGCCAAAAAATATATTGTGTGATTTGAATCGTAAGAAGAGATTATAAGATCCTATGGGTCGATCGCGAGGAGCTACTGTACCAGCCGCATCCGAGTCAGTCTTGGCTACCTTGCTTATCAAACAAACCCGTGTTTCGTCCCTTTGGCAACACACCCCGCCCAGCCTGGGCCCGTCCCGCGCTGCGCCTTGGCGGCCTTTCGCCCTCTGTTAAGTGATTTCTTCCCGGATAGGCATCGACCTGGAAAATGGCTCATCGACGCCATCATCACTCTCCCAAGCGACTGCCGAGTCCCGAATGCCAATAACTGAAGCACCACAATGATCCCATATCTAGTTAGAAATTCCCCTCATAGGCGACTATCTATCGTACCTAATGATACAGCTACTGTGCAGATGTCGGAAAATGACACTTTAGATATTTTGCTTCTGCCCGCTTCGTTGCACAGTTATTTCACTGCAGCGTTGTGCCGGTCGCGACCTTGAGGTCAGAGTCACTGACAGTAAATCGTGGGAAAGTCACCGACAGTCGTCAACGTTCAAACGTTCGCGACTTTCTGCTATGTCCTGGGGTCCTGCATCTTATCTCTTATCCACTACAACCTATCGAACATGAGGCAGATGGCGTGCTGAATGAGTGAATCTCATTTGTGTATAGTTATTTACTTCGAAATCCCTCTACATTATGTGAACTTCAATTACCTTATATAGTACACCGGGACACCCCCCTGACACCACATAAAGTCGTGGTCGTGTACGGTCGCAAAAAGTCGTAGTCAGTCGACTTTGTCGACAGTCACGTAACCGGCACAACGCTGTTTCACTGTATGACCGTCTTTAGATACTGTACTGTACTTATGCGGCTTTCCGCGTCGGCCCATTCCCTGCGCGAGAATCATCATCATGTGACCTTCGACGATTCAGGAAAACAATATCATCTCTGTTGTGCTGACGACACGCTCAAACCATCAATGCAGATGCTCCCGAGGCTTATATCATACACTTCGGTAGCTGCTTCTGCCCACTCGTGCAGACAGTCTGGGTCGCGTTCGAGCACCTTACCATTCCTTACCGCGTCCGTGTTTTATCGTCCGCATTCACTGGCGCCTGAGCAGGCTCTGGGTCAAATTCAATGTTCTGTGTGTTCACAGTACTGTTGAGGTCGCTCTCCCTCTCTATGTCCAGCGTGAGAGCTCACCCTTCGCGTAGACAAAGTCCACCCATACAAAAAACTGGACGAGCTCATAGAAGTCTCAAGCCTTAGGTCTGGACTGAAACTGCACGGTTTCGTGCCGCCTCATGCCCTCTCTGAAAGCGCGGTCATCCTGGAGTATTCTTGGGAGTACGCGATCATAATGGCTTACTCGCTCATCTGCGTCCTTATGCGGCAAACAGCCTCGCGGGTAACACCACAGGAAAAACGTTTCTGCCCCCTCGCACGGATCCATCCCCTTGAGAGGACTTGGACAGTTTTTTGAACGCGCGCTGTCGCTTTTGAGAACATTGGGGAGGTTTACCTTTCACTGATCCATCAATTTCCAGACCAGGTATTAACTACGAGTAGTCAACGCAAGGCTATAGAATGTACAGTACGGTAAGGGTGCAAAGGCAATCGTACTAGCTGAGCGGGCACGACCAATAGAGGCGAAGAGGGGAATGGAGAGAATCGGAAATGAGACAGTCAAGTCTTGAAGGGCACGATGCCCGCACAAAGACGTAGTGGTACAGGGAAGAAATCGAGACGGTGACGCAGAAACTGTACGAGCCGTGAAGTGCTGAACTGAGACGATGCGGTGTATGTACAGTACAGTAAGCAAGCGGTGAAAGGTGAGAGAGGTGGAGATATGGCGTTACATCGTCACTACCAAAGCGTCTGAGAAACAAGCAAGACACGATGCAGGGCAGGGAGAGATAACGTCGCTGGGTTTGGTGGGATAGCGAAATTCCGAGAGCGCTGCGGCATCTCCGAAGGCGGCTGGTTCGAGGGCAGAGGGTTCGAAGTGGGAGGCCCGAGTGCAGCGGGGATGCTGACCTTTAATTATAGAGGTAGGCCTGGTGATTGTTTCGTTATGTTGTGTTGAGGAGCGGGGAGCTGTGCCGGCACCAACTGTTACGTTCGAGAGAGACGGCAGCGATGACTCGGATGGGCTACAGTGCGTCAGAGACATCATTGGATGAGGACGTTTCTGCAGTGTGTGCGACAATGTGGGTCGGTCTCTCCTACTGCGTGGACAAATACGACATCTATGGTGTGATGATGGCTACCCTAAGATCTCGTCGAGGGAAATCGAGGTAAAGACAGCGAATCATTCTGAGAAGCACGGTAGGAGTGCTTCCCCGTTTGTTCAACGATTTCGTTCTACAAGACAGTTCAGGAAGGGTATTTCGTATGCCAAATCTGGAGGAAAGTGAGACCGGAACTGCGATCCCACGCTAGGTAGCGAGCCATATTCCGATTGACGCCGCAAGACGATCCAGCAGCTCATGTGGGATCAAGTTGGCAAGTAACAAGCTATCATTGCCTTGGGCAAGGTATCCTACAATGTCATTTTTTGATTTGCCCAATTGGTCCGCAGCAAGCGCGATCCAACGGTCGTCGCTTTCCTGCACGGTCGCGATGATGGCAACGACGGATTGTGCACACAAATCAACCTCTTTGGTCCAGGATGAAATGATGAGAAAGGATCGGTCAAGCTGCGGTAGGAAGGGGGATAGTATCAGCAACTTCCACGCCAACGATGTATCGTCGTATTTTCACAGACTCGGAGAACCAATCAAATGACCAACCACGGTTCCAGAATTCCATGTCGAAAAAGCTTCTGGGGTCCAGTCTCGCGAAACCGCGGAGGAGATCCTCAATCGTCTATATAATACACTCAAAAAACGGGTCCAGTTCTTTATTCTCGATTAAGGCGTCGAATATCACTTCAAGACACGGACGTCGATCGCCGGTGACGATTCCCGAAGAACCTCGAAGCTCTAGAGCAAAGGTCGACAAAACGGCGGAGAATGAAGGCTGACCAGGCCAGTGAAGAAAGCGATGTACAGTTTGGAGTCTCCAGCTGCAGAATTGTGGATAGAGGTGTATGAGGAGGACAGCAAAGGACAGGAACAGGGAACATGTATCAGGATGGGTATCGATTCAACCGCCCAGGAAATGCGCAAATCTTCGATGCGGTGCACAAAGAATACACGGTCTGCGCGCCCTCGTGCGGACTGTACCGTGTGCTCTGAGTGATCCGGAGGTATCGATGGATCCATTGCTATTGCCATGTCACCAACGTAATACAAGTAGGAGTGATACCTTTGCTCGAGAAGAGTTCACCAAGGTGACGTATTTCGGTGGAGAGAACGGTGGTGGTCCAATCGGTGTAACAGGGACGGATGATCGAAGATCAGCGAGAAGCTGATAAATATTCTCAAAATAGAGTGCCGATGTATCCTGAATTTGGTTTGAGGTCGATGACGAACATCGCGATCAATACGGCAACTGTAGCAGAGAACCAACCCGTCTATAATTTTTGACCTGATGTATGAAGTGATGTGAAAGTTAAACTTAAGACTCACGAAGAAGAGGATCCAGTCAGTATCTGTTTGCCAGCGTCGCGCCACCATATAGTCTTCTTTCTCTGTTATCTTGCGATACATGTTGAAGAAACACTGCGGGCATCTCACAATATGATACATTTCAGGAATTTTCCCACTGAATTGGATCACATTGTAAAATCCCCACAGTGAGAGGAGCTGAGCTATCAGCTAATTCATGCTCAGGCTGTTCGTTGTCCCATATCAATCGTAAGAGGTCTTAGGTGGGTCGAAGAGTGACGATCACGAGTCGACCGCAACCACGTGGCACAGCTGGACCGATTCGGATGGCAGCCTCAGCTTGCCTCCTCACGCCGAGTGCGCATTCTACCTGGCTTCAGATTTTCCTTCATTTTTTCTCGGATACAGACACCTTGTAGTATGGTTCTCATTACCTATCGTATCTCAGGGCAAATACTGAGACGGCCAACCCCTCGTCTTGCGATACGGCGACTCAGACCCGTTCCCATCCCCTGCCTAGTCAGGTTGCCCATCAATCTCGTCGTGGTCGACGCTTCCCGCTACCTCCTGCAGTATATCAGCCCCTCCCTGAACGAACCCACAGGCGACACGCTCTTCGACCGACCCTGAGCCTGGTCCCATGCTCCGCCTTGGCTACCTTGTCAGCCTCTGTGGCGGCGTGGTGGTGTACACGACCGTCGATGTAATTTACCACTTCACGACTGTGATCGACCGCATCCTCCTCCGGCAGCCGGACTGGGCATGGCCACTGCTCTCCGACCCGCCGTGGACGTCCGCATCGGTCGTGGGATTCCGGAGCTTCCGCTGGTATCAGCCTTCCGGTTATTATTCGTTATGTGTGGCGCGTCGCGGCGGCGCGCTGCTGGGAAAGTCCCCGTGCGTGTATAGGAGCGTTCACCGTGTTTGGCGTCTTGCATGTCCTCGGGATATGGGAGGTTGAGCGTGGGACTGAGTGTCGCACCACTGGCGGGTTCTTCGTCTTCATGGGCGTTGGCGCGGCTTTGGAGTCCGCGTTCAGGCGGCTGACAGGACGGCGCGTGGGAGGATGTGAGTGGACTATGGTGTGGACGCTCGGTAGGGACATGCTGATCGATGTGACGAGTGATTGTCACTAGTGATTTCTTCCCGGACAGGCATCAACGTGGGACACGGCTTGTTGAAGCCATCGCTCTCTCGAACTAGTAGCAATATGTATGATTGCCATACTAGATATCTCCCTCATAGTGAGGATTATCTACCGTATCTTAATGATACAGTTACTTCAACAAAATGATTGCTTATATGCTACACGTTACGAGGCATAGTCATGGGACTCCGAGTCCCGTCTCGGCTTATCTCTCGTACAAGACAATCATCATGTCACTTTCGAGTTTCGACGGACTCAGGAAAACAATATCACCTCCGCCGTACTGGCGATGCCCCCGAAACTGCCGACGCCCATGCTGTCGAGGCAGAAATCACCCTCTTCGGTAGCTGCTTCCGTCCATTCGTTTAGAGAGTTTGAGTCGCATTCGAGTACCTTGGCATCCCTTACCGCGTACGTGTTTTATCGTCCGCATTCATATGAAGTAGGCTCCGAGTTGTATCCAATAATCTGCGTGTTATCGTCCAACAGTACAGTTGAGCTCCCTCGCTTTCTCGATGTCCAATGCGGGAGCTTACCATCCGTGCAGACGAAGTTGGTCCAGATAGAAAATCGGAGGAGTTGCTGGAGGTCTCCCAAGGCCTCGTGCTCGGACTCAAATTGCACACTCTCGCACCGCCGCGTGGCCTCAACGAAAGCACAGCCATTCTTGAGTATCTAGAGGGGTGCGCGATCATCACCACCACGATCGACTTCCTTGCCTTCCCTGCTTACTCTATGCGCAAAACAGCCTGGCGGGTAACACCACAGGAAGAACCCTACTACCCCCCCGCCCCCCACACGGATCCGTACGCCCTCGCGCTCGTGCGTCTACAAGCAGACCACGTCTCTCGCGCGCTTGTCCCCGCATTCTATCGCTTTTTGCAGGGGCAGGACCTGTCAACCGGCAAGAGGGAGTTCTCTGCTGCGCTTGGACAGCCCACGTCTCTTCTTGAGCGTGGGGAGCGTGAGATTTCAGTGAAGGGTGGAGCAGGTTCCGGTCCGTGGTGTGAGGGTGAAGAGTTAAACTGGACGGGTGTGATGGTGGGGCCATGTACGTGCGGTGGACAATCTATCCTGGGGCCTTCTTTCTCTCACACGTTCTGCAACATGGTCAATAGGGTTGTTCCGGGCCAGCAATCTCCTGAGGCTTCATCGCGGCCTTTTGAACTGCCTCCGGGGTCAAAGCTCCGCGTGTGGCTGGATAGGCTTCTCTCGCACCCGTCTTTCAAGGCAACGTGCAGCACCGAGGAGCTTTATTTGGATAGCCATGAGAGGTGAATGACCTTTTACCTCTCATGCCGTGCTTGCTGGTGGTCAAATGCTTTTAACCGACCTAATGCATGCACGAAGGGAACTACGTGGATTAATATTCGATGTATTCTAAGTCGGGGAAGGGAATACAGGTTCCTTATATTGTATGCTACTCGTCATCATGATTCGACTAGTTTGATAGCATCCGAAGTTTTCAGTATGGAACAGTTAGTACACTCTGAGTGGGAGTTGAAATGAGTCGGGATATAAAGAGGCATGAATGGGAACCTTTAAATAGTGAGGGCATAGTGGGTAAACAGATCCAAACAGAGAATTCGTATATGCAAGAAACGCGGTCTCCTTCTTTGAAACTTCCGAGGAAGTGCACTAAAACCGGGGTGTCTAAGAGCAACTTCCCCAACCCTTGACACAACTCGCCGCACACGGAATAGTCACGATCTGCAAGAATGCTTAGTCCTGACAAAAAAAAATGAAAAGAACTCACAATCTCGATTGATAAAATGCGACTGTGAAGGGTTAGACTGCACACGGACTAGCCGAAGTTCCCCGATGGATCATGTTCCTCGACTCCCAATGTAGGAACGTTCGTGTCTTGGATATCATCAGGTATCCCGAGTACTGTAATGTTTCTAGGAACACTATGGTTCGAGAAAGATGCTGCCTGCGGAGCTATGCGTGACGGATCAGTAGTTGGTGATGAAGTTGAAGATGCTGGTCCGTGAGGAGGACGATCGGATTGGTTCATAGAGGAGTCCACCGGTGAATGGAGATCCCCAGTAAGCGCGCTGCTACGGACCGACATGAGGGAGACCGATGATAGGGGACCAGGAACCATGGCGGGAGGGATGGTGATTGACTCGTTGCGGACCGGAGCTGCGCTGGCGCAGGCTGTATGCTGTGAACTAGCAGGGATGGTATGATTTTCTTGAGAGACAGGATCGACAGCGAGTTGCGGCGCATTAGTGACACCACCAGGTGAAGATGTGTCTGAGGGGTGTGGGCTGGTATGAGCGGGATTCATTGGAGGAAAGGGAGCGGCAAGAATGGGGTCGGGAGTGTAGACAGTCTTGTGGCCTGGGTTGTTACACCAAGGGTACGATGATAAGTCAAACACATCTAGGGTGTCATCTGTGCCTGGATGTAACTCGACGTAAAGATGGTGAATCTTTCTGAGAATAACGGCAGGAGTACTGTTATACCCGCTGGTCCGCACTTCTAGAACAATTTCATTCCACAACGAACAGAAGTCGTGCTGCAGGCTAAGAAGAGCAGCTCGGATCTCAGACCTGTAAAGTGGTAGTGGAAACCAAAATGCCACCTTGCGAGCCAGGTCCTGACTGACGACAGAAGAGGGGGAGAGGATCTGGCGGGTGATGTGGATCAAGTTGGCAAGTAACACGTTAATATTTCCATGCGCGAGGTACAGTCGAATGTCATTTTCCGATTTCCCCAACTGGTCCGCGGCGAGAGCAATCCAACGGTCGTTGCTTCCCTGCACGTCCGCAATGATGCGGGCAATGGTGGCTTGTGCTAACAAACCAGTCTCCTGTTCGCTTCTGTTGTCCCGGTTTCTCAGAGAATGCGCTACTTCGACGGATAGCTGTTCATGCCAGTCCCTGCCGAGAATATGACCAAGGACCCGCCCATCATCATTTACATCTAGGACATGAAAAGTTGTTTCGGCAACCCTCACGCACGTGACGATTCGTCGGATTTGGTCCGACTCGGAAACCAAATTATCATTCGGTGTCCAAGCACGGTCGAAGTATGCCTCCAACGCCGAAGGAAAATACGGAGAGCGCAGTGTTGCGAAGCTACGTTGGGGATCTTCGACCACCCTTCGGTTTGAGCGATAGAAACCAACGACAGAGTTAAAGAACTGATCTAGATCGTGATCCTGTGTTAAGGCGTCGAATGTCCACTTCAAGATATGGCCATCCGTCTCCGGTGACGATTTCCTAGCACGTCTTTCTGCCATCTTCTCCATGCTGTGAAAGATCGCTGAGAAAAAAATGGCGTTCAAGCGAAGAACACCCCTCCAGTGTCCATGCCGAATCCAAAACAAACATATGAAGTATGGATATAATAATACGTAACGAGCCAGAGAGGCTAATGAAGAAAGCGGTGAATAGTATGGAGCATCAAGCCGGAAAACTGGCGTAATCGTGATGAGCAAGTTCGCCGCCCCGGAAACCGCAACCCACCAAACTACAGCGTGGAAGACGGTGCGATTAATGTTAAACAGATATATGAGAAGGCCAGCAAAGAACAGGGAAAGGGAAATGTTTATCAATGTGGGTATCGATTCAACCACCCACGAAAACCGAAATTTTTCGACGCCATGTGCAAAGAATGCACGGATTCGCGCAGCGTCGTGTGGACTGTCCCGTGGCCTGTGAGTCATCCGCTGGTATCGACGAGCCCATTGCTGTATTGATGTCGCTTGCATAGCACAGGTAAGACTTATAGCTAAGCTCAAGAACCAGAGTGAGTTCACCCAGATGACGTATTTCGGTGGAGAGAACGGTGGTGGTCTAAGTGGAGTGACAGGAATGGACGATCGAGGTATGTTGGGATCAGCGAGAAGCTGATAGATATTGTCGAGATAGAACGCGGATATATCTTGTGAGTTTTGTTTGAGGTCGATGACGGTCACCGCGACCAATACCGCAACTGCAGCAGAGAATAAACCGGACTGTTGATTTGATATGTGAAGTGATGTCGACGGTAAGCTGAGAACTCACGAAGATAATGATGCCATCAGCATCTTTTTGCCAGCGTTCTGCTATCTTGTTGTCTTCTTCCTCTGCGATCTTGCGATACATATTGAAAAGAGGAGCTGAGCTATCAGCAAATCTTGGTTGTTCCTCATCTGGTATCGTGTTAGCGGGGCCACCTTGTGTAGATGTTGGCGAAATTGGCGATAACAAGGTCGAGGGACAGGTAACATACCTGTGTGGCTCACTCCCCGATGCATATTTACAGCTTCAAGAAGAGGTTGTGCCATTGCAATATTATATCGTGTGGTATGAATGGTAAGAAGATGTTGGAAGATCCTTCGATGTTCGCGATGTTCGTTGATTAAGGAGGGCAGCCCCCGCACACGAAACAACGGACCGGCTTGACCGGATAGCAATCCTACAACTAGTCACGGTGTCAAGGACCCGGCCCGTTCCGGTAGTCTCTCACTGGGACTTTTAAGTTAACTGCCTCAGGCTTCAATGTGCTTGGATTCCACTTTGCTACGGACATTTGTACTCATTACTTGTCCACTCGTCCTACAAAGCGCAGTTCCTCCACGCTGCCTCACGCTTGTTGTGCCTTCTCGTTCAGCAACTGATGATCTTCATGGCCACGTTGGAATTGCGGTGGAGTAACAAGGATGATAGTCTCCGCGAGGCGATGAGGTCCCGGAATGCGGAATTAGAGTAGACAAACATAGCAGATGATGTGAGCGGGAGATTTTACCGTAGAATCATAACGAAATCCTCTCCACGATGGCGCGAAGCCACCTCTCAACGTGTCGGGTGCTTCCCTAAGCGACTTAAGGCGGCATTGACCCTGGCCATTCGTAGGACTTAATCAGCGCGGCTTGGCGCCCAGCTCTCAATCATCTTCATCACCCAACCTTCACCATCATAGTGCCCATCCTGGCCAGTAACTTCAAATGTTCACCCTCCCCATTCTTCCAAATCCGTCCCTCTCTTCCCATTTCAAATTTCCGCCTTCCTGCTTTCATGCTACGATACTTTTGTCTTTGCTTGCCGTTCATCTTCAGGTTCTCGTTGGAACTTATCCTTCTATGGTAGGCTTGAAACTTTGCCATAGGACTGAACTACTCTGCCAGGTTTCCGCTATCTCTGGGACTTGGGATTGCGGACAGACTCAACACTAGAACTTCGCGGTCGCTCCCAGTTAATGCCTTTCCACTGCGCGTTTGCTGACACCTGAGGTGCTTACACGGCGGGCAGGAACAGATGAGTGGGGTGACGCGGAGTCCGCTTATCCGTTCCTGCCCGCCGTGTTATCAGATTGCGGCGTTTGCTGTAGAACTGCGCTCCCTCAAAGTCAAGAAACTATCACCGAGGTACGAACTGCTTGTGAAGCTTCCAAACGCCCTTGTCGAACGGTGGTTTCCGTCTGCAATGTTCTCATTGACTCTTTTTGATCTCTTGTGCAATGAGCGCGAAATTGTATGGTTGTGGTCATCCAAGCCGTGACCCCACTTGAGTGAACCATGAGCGTCCATTGCCTCATTCCTAACTCATCCAACTCGTCGTGTTCGACCTCCCCCACTATCTCCTGCAGTATATCCATCCCTCCCTGCACCCCAAAGGGGACACGCTCTTCAACCCAACCCTGAGCCCGATCCCGCCCTGCGCCTTGGCAATCTTTCCGGCCTCTGTGGCGGCGTGGCGGCGTACACAACCGTCTACGTGGTGTACTACTTCCCGACGCTGATCGGCCGCATCCTCCTCCGACAACCAGGCTGGACCTGGCCACCGCTCTCCGACTTCTCGGGCACAGCACATCCATATCTATCACGCAGCTCTGGAGCTTCCCCTAGCACCAGTTCTCCCGACGCATGTTTGTTATATGTGGTGCGCGGCCAGCGGTACTCCGCTGGGGAAACCGAGGGTGTGTATAGGCGGATTCGCCATGTCCGGATTCTCGCATGACCTCGGCATATGGGAGTTCCGTTGTGGGATCGAGTTCCACACTACCGGCGGGTTCTTCCTCATGGGCGTCAGAGCCGCTTTGGAGTGCGTGTTCAGGAGGCTGCCAGGGTTGCGCATGGGCGGGTTTTTCAGCTGCTGGCTGGATGTGGACTGTGGTGTGGACTCTCGGTTGAGGCCCGCTCACGATTGAGGCATGAGCTTGATGAGGGACTGTTCGGGGCGATTTCTTTCCAGACAGGCATCGACTTGGAAAACGGACGGCTGATTGATGCCATCATCGCTCTCTTGAATGACTCCTAATGGGTATTACCATATCTATATTTCTCTCATAGAGGACCATTGTACCTACTACCTAACAAAATTTCTACCTTCGCAGGTGTCGGTGTCCGGGTCTGGCCCCCGAGACATTGCCAAGCAACTCACGTATCAGCAGCTCCTAAGTGGTCACCTTCCCTCTTTCGCGCCTGGTACTGATGTGTATCAGTCATGGCTATAACCGCGAGGGTTCGATGTATAAAGAACTCAAGCGTGTCCTTCCGACCGCCGCCGGACTAGGAGGTGCCGTCCTTGGCTTGCTGTCTGTTCCAGCGGACTTGATGAGCGCCATTGGCTCTGGCACTGGTATCCTCATGGTGTCGCCATCATCTATTCCTGTGCGTATTACCACCTTATCATCTTTGTCTCCATGCTGATGTTCATACGTTTATTTTCAAGTCTGAGAAATCGGACAGCGGGTACGTGTCCTCGCTTTTCCTCACAAGCTTAATGCATTCTAACTGCCATATTTATGCAGGAGGTTGGCAGACCTGAAATGGCTGCCCTCGGTGGATATCCTGTGAGGCTTTACCCTTGTAAAATAGCTTTTTTTTTTTCGGGTGGAAAAATAGGTTAAGGAGCCGCTGTGACCAAACCTGTGGTGCACGCCAGCCATTTAATACCTTGCATATCGTACCGCGTGCCCGCTGTACTTGCAATGCAATGCACCCCGTCCGCAGGATGTATTGACATGAGACCTGGCTATTCATCGCCAGATCCTGGCTATTCATCGCCAGATCCTGGCGCTTGATGAGATCAACGGCCGCGCCAGGCGGTCAGCTTGTTGTGCAAGTCGTCTCGTTGGGCTGATAAGATGGGCCAATGCAGAGCACCTACTGCAAACGTTTTAGTTCGATGAATATTTCTATCTAGGTATTAACGTCCCATCGGCCAGCGACATGACCACCTATCCACATACCCTACATACACTAATAAGTACAACGCCATAAACCTAAGGACCATCCCAGAGCTCCAAGAACAAAAAAAGGCCGGCATACTCAGGCCATGGGCACTTAAACGGGTTATCAATATCCCCAAGGAAGGTGGCCGTTACCATAAAATTTAGGCGAAGCAAAGCCGAGGAAATCCGGCGCGTCCCCGAGCGGCTCCTCACTCTGCATCACAACAAGCGCAAGCACAAACGCGTCAAACAGGCCTGGTATCGCACAGGCATCTTCAAAGACCTCAAGACGCTGCGATTGGGCATCCGGCATCGTGCGCCAGCGAGCAAGGGGGAGAGACGAGTCTCCATCATCTGCGCGGAGGAGCTAAAATGGAGAGTGTATAATGGGGTTGTCGGCGCGTGTTACGAGGAGTGGGATGGGGTGGGTACGTACGTAGCCGACGCCACTTTTGCGCTCTGTGATGGTGTACCGGGCGTCGTCAAGCGTGAGGACACGGGATCTGCAACCAAACCAACCCATCAGGACCGAATTTTTAAACGCCATAAAAGCATTGACACGGATGGAGGATAAAACGTACTGTGCATCCGATGCAACAGCAGAGTCCGCGAGCGGGAGCCACTCTTTACATTTCACCTTGCGTTTCCCCTTCTTATTATCGCCGTCGCCGAATCTCACGCGCGGGCTCGCGCGGTCCCATCCAAACCGAGCCAGTTCCTCGTCCGCTACGGCCACATCTGCATGCGCGTTAGAGCCAAGGCAGAGCCCCGCGCGCCGTACGGATGTCTTTTTGAGCTTCGGGTCTGAGGAGGTGGTGTAGAGCGCGCGACCAGCCGTGTCGAGTATGGATGCGTTGAGGATGCCCGCGCCGGGTGGGGATGTTATCCTGAGCTTGCGCACGGTCCGCTCGGTGTACGCAGGCGGGGGCGTAGAGGAGGAAGGACGGAGGAGTTGTAGGTCTTGCGAGTCAGATGGGGGGGTGTAGGCGGGGGGCTCGGTGATTGTGGTGGACATCTTTTCTTTCGGCGGTGTTGCTTTGCCATGCTGGCATGATGCATGATGAGGTTTTATGTGTGTTTGGCAGAGAGGTACAGTACAGTAAGTTACTAGTACAATATTACAGTACTGTTAGTACATGTTACAGTCAGTGCCAGTGCCAGTGGCGTGTCTCGAAAGAGGACAAGGTCTTTTCCGTTT
>QLOS01006085.1:486-10592 GCA_003313725.1 Russula sp. MG48
TTTGAACCTTGAAGTCACAAGTGCCCGTGACTTGTCGTTCTACTCCGAAGAGTCTGCTTTACTCTGACGTCACCGAGACCACTGGAAGTGTCTCGCTCAGGACCACGTGCTCGTTGCTCTCGCACATGTCCATTCTTGCCTCACGCCTTAGTTGCACAAGTCGTGCTCACGGCCCCTCGAGCCGTAACAGTGTTCCTCCCCAGCATCGTCGACCAGGTGATACGCGCTGCGCAGGGGATCGCCGTAAGGGATCCACATGGCCTCCCCCTCGACGTGCGGGGGTAGATCTCCGTCGATACAGGGGTGGATTACCTCCCACCGGTCTGCCATGAACTGTATCTGTATTGTTGTCATCTTCTATGCTGATAATTTCTCGCAGGGCATGTGTGTCAGTTGGAATATTCTCGGCAAGTTCTCGTGCTGCGACTCGACCGCTGTGTAGTGGTGCCGCTTCTCGTTGTCGCTCGGATCGTTGCGCGAGCATGATCAATCTTTCTTGGAGTCTCAGATCCCTTTCCAGCTCCTCAATCAGCAAGTCTTCTTCGTGTCGATTCTTGAATGCCGAAGCAATCGTGAGATCAGCTAGTGTGGTGCGTATGCTTCTTTCCAACACCACTAGGATTGCCAAGTCCGTGTTAGATAGCCTTGTGAGGACGTATAGGAAACCATTATCGTTCAGTCGTCTGGATTGGTTGGCCAGCTTGGCATCTTTTCTTTTCCTTTTATCCGAATACAATCCTTGCTTTGTGGATCAAACGTTGGGCCTCAACTTCGAATTCGATCAAGGCTGTGAGAATTTCAATGTCATTGTCGAAACTTGGTTCAGCGAGGAGGGCTTGTGCAAGTCTGAGGATGATTCAGGCGACACTCAACGTTCGCTGATAGACGCTCCTTCATTGTGCGATGGGGATTTGTTCCAGCATGGCGGTAAGGATACAAGTATATCGTCAGGGTATTCTTGGTATTCAAGGTTGAGGATCGTCAGGAGGAGTTTCAGGATTCCTTGGCGCAGGTTGGAGAGATCGTGGAAAGGAATCTGGATGGATCTGTGTGGGAGTGGTAAAACTCCTGTATTCTATTTCTTCATCTTTGAGTAGCTGTAGCACGTCATTGAGCAATTTATCTTTGTCTTCTTCGATGCCTCGTATGAGGTTGTTCAGGCAAAATTCAAAGAATTGAGATTGACCGTCGTCTCTCGCTGTTCGGATAAGTCCTACGACGCCGTTGATGAGCAGTCGCTTCCTGTGGACTTCTCGGTTGGTCCTTTCTTTCAGTCTGAGCACTTCTGCTGTGATGAGGATCGAGTATCTTAGTCTCGCGTCGTCCAGTTTGAGAGACTTCGACTTGTGTTAAGGTTCAGTAGGACCTTGAGGAGTCTTGATGAGACTTCGAGTTCAAGTTTCGAGTGATGCTGACTAAGCTCACGCTTGTATCTTGCAACAAGTTGACTTGCAACGCTCGAGGGCAACTTGATAAGATGGAGTGGGTCTTAGATAAGATCACAAAGATCCTAAGGCACACGAGAGGAGGTAGAATTACAAAACAAGGCCAGGGGTGTGTTACTGATTGAGATAGGATCAAGTCAAAGTCTGGGGCTTTGTCTACCCAGCTCGACGGCTATTTAAGTACATAGTTCGTAATCGTGATGCGTCAGTGGACCCACCTTGTCAGCAAGACAAGGTGGGTCGGTGTATAGTATTGGTAAGTAGGTGAGTAAGTGCGCACAGTCCTTTGGTCCTTGGGGAAAGCGGGGAATGTGGGTATTGTGACTGTGGTCATGTCATGTCACGCTCCTGCCCATTCTGGCTGTGCCTCTGGGCGAGAGGGAGCGTGCCAGTGATGCCACACGTGGGGGATGGATTGTAGGTAATATTGTGTTAAAAATTTGACTCCCCTGTACACACGGGCCATGCGTGGCAGATGACCTCATACTGGGCTACCCATGGCTCATGGCGGTCAATCCCTGCATCGACTGGACAAAGGGCACTATTGACCAAAACATTGCCCTCTGCACACCAGAAGCATCACTACTCCAACCTACACCTCCTGTGCGGGTTGCAGGACTGCAGGTTGACATCCCCTCATTCCAACCCCTCTTAGAACCGGGAGACGAACTCATCATGCATCTCTGCAAGGCCACTGTCTCCCAACGCATCACAGAGGAGGTGCAATCAAAGGAAAAGAGGACATGGGACCAGATAGTACCAGCTCACTACCACCGCTTCCGGAAGGTCTTCAGTGAACAAGCAGCACAACGCTTCCCAGAATCACAACCCTGGAACCACGCCATCGACCTCAAGCCTGATGCCCCAGACACCATGGACTGCAAAATCTACCCACTCAACCCCAGGGAACAGGCCGCACAGTGAGAATTCATCAAGGAGAATGAGGGCCTTGGTTTAATCTGCCCCTCAGACTCCAGATATGGTTTCCCAGTCTTCTACGTCAAGAAAAAGAATGGGGACCTATGCCTGGTCATCGACTATTGAAAACTAAATGCTGTTACCATTCGCAATCGCTACCCACTGCTGCTGATCCCAGAATTAATCGACCGGGTAAGGGGACATGCACTATTCACGAAGATGGACATCAGATGGGGCTATAACAACATTCGCATACACGAAGGAGACCAATGGAAGGCAGCCTTCAAGATGAATTTAGGACTATTTGAACCAATGGTCATGTTCTTTGGCCTCACCAACTCTCCGGCAACCTTCCAGACCATGATGAACCAGATTTTTAAGGAACTCATCGATGGTGGCTGTGTTACGGTGTACATGGATGACATCCTTGTGCACACACCTCTGGACTACCCCCTGCACCGCCACATCACTGCCCAAGTACTAGAGATCCTCCTTGCACACGACCTCTACCTATGGCCAGAGAAATGTCTGTTCGAGGCCACGGTGGTGGAGTATCTAGGCGTCATATTGGAGAAGGATCGCCTCAGGATGGACCCCATCAAAGTCAAAGCGATCCTGACATGGCCCACTCCCAAAAATGTCCGAGACATCCGTGCATTCATAGGATTCTGCCTCTTCTATTGACGCTGGATCCCCAAGTTCAGTGAAATTGCATGCCCCATGAATGAACTCACACATAAGGACATCCCGTGGGAGTGGACAGCTGCACGACAAGCCGCCTTTGATGAACTGAAAGACCAAGTGGCCTCAGCACCGGTCCTCAGACAACCAGACTGTTATGGCTCGATGGGCCAGTAGCACGACTTGTGCGACGAGAGACTGTGTGCGAGACGTGTCACGTGAGTATGATGCGGGAGCATGTGCCTGTGTGCGAGTGACTGAGCGCGAGTGGCCTGAGTGTGAAGGTAGCGAGTGCCTTCCCACGTGACCGTGGGGATAACGAGTTGCTTGGAGTAAACGCGAAGTAGATAAGCGTCTAGATAGGGATGATATCTAGGGACGCGATCCAGAGCTGAGTCTTACAGCGACTCAGAGAGGCATGTGAGGCGAAGCGAGTTCTTACTACTCTCAGAGGGCTAGACCACATCTGAGAGAGGAAGCAGGAGTGAGGGGTTCGAGACTTAAGTCGATTGCGAAACTAAGTCAAGCTTAGGGCTTGACTGGCGTAAACTAGAGCCCTTTTATAGGCTTTACAGGAGAGGTCACATGCTACTGCCGTCTGAGTCACAACAGCGATGCAGTACAGCCTAGATGTGACGTAGGGTCACATCTGTGAGTCATCGTAGGAATCAGCCAATAGCGTAAGTAGAGCGCACAGCAGAAGGCTGTGCCGTATCAGTATCAGTCACAAGTAACGCGAGGCAGTATCGTATGAGCGCAGCCTGGCCACAGGCTGTGCTGCCAAGCCGGATCACATCAGTCATCGCAGGAGTCATGGTAGGTAAAAATAGATAGTCCGGGCCGTAGTAAGCGTACCAGGGATCATAACAGTAGAGGCGCAGCTCAATGATCTGCAGCTTGTCCCGCAGCTCATGGCTGCAGCGCACAAGGGTGGCATCCTGCTCCAGTTGAGCAGTGGAGTAGTCGTTGCGATTTGCGGGTAGGCGGGTAAGGTGGGCATACTCGACCGCAAGCTGATGATGAAGGGCATGAATGCCGATGCGATACCTGTGTACGTCAGCTGTCAGTCCTGGGTCCCGCAGGTCCTCCACCAGTCTGTTGACGTGGCGACGGTGAGGATGATTCCCATTGAGGGGCATAAGGTCCCAGTCGTCTATGGTGGGGAGGTGTTTGTCGTCGTGGGGTTTGGCGTACAGCGGCTCAGTGAAAATGGGCGAGTTCGTGGTCAGGCGTCCTAGAACAACGGGCTCGTCGAAGTGCGGGAAGTGGGTGTAGTATGTGGCCGGGACAAGGCGGTTGTTGTGATTGGGGACAAGGATAATGTTCCGGTCACCTGGATTGTCGTCAAGTCTATGCCAGCGCAAGAAATAACCATTGTAGCCGATGGTGTTGGCGGGTTGACCATAGCCTGGTGCTGGGGCGCTGGTACTGACAATGGGGACCCCTCCTCCTTGACTGAGGGCGGTGGTGGCGACGTTTGCGTAGCTGCGGATTGGCGCAGAGGTCGTGTGGGCGGTCTGCTGGCCCATGCTGGCGGTGGTAGTGGCAGTATTCCCATGGACTGCGCCCTGCTGCTGTGGTAGTCGCTGAGCATTTCCATCAGCTGTCGCTCGCGACAGGCTCCACGTGGCATGCCCGTCACCGATTTGTACGGGAGCGTTGCAAGTGGCGCAGAAGTTGTCTGAGCTGAGGGGGTGATTGGCGTAGTCTGAGTGCAGGCTAGGGACTGGAGAACCTCGGCTAGGAGTTGGTCGGCCTGCTGCTCCAGGCTGAGGGCTGGCTGAGGAGTCTCTGAGGGAACTGGTGTCGCCGTCCGAGCTATCACTGGTCCCATCGCTGTCGACGACTGTGAGTATGCAGGCGGAGAAGGGGACCTGTACGGCGCGGGGGCTGCTGTCATTCTGAGGGCTGGTCATCGTCGCAGGGGTCGTACTGGTAGGGCTGCTGCTGCCTTCCTCTTGGAGCTGTTGGACTTGTTGTGGGCCATTGGTGGTCATGGAGAGCGTAGAGTAGGCTGGTGGTGGCGATGGGGTGCGGAGAGAGCGAAGTGGTGATGTTCCTGCTGAGCTGAGGGTGCTCCTTATAAGCATTTTTCGAACTGCGGTGGAGTTTTCTCGGTGATACTTGAGTACTAATTTTAGCGCATGTTTCAGGTTGCTGCGCGGTTCCCATGTGTCTTCTGCTGCAGAGTATCCTTTCCATCTGATGTGGTATTGAGGGGTTTTCGCCTTTCCATATAGGCGGTGGTCTAGAATGGCCTCGACTTCGTACTCTGCTTCTCCGTTGATGACATCAGGAGGCGGTTCTTTGAAGTTCCGGCCGTGTTCGGGGGTTTCTATGTATGGAGTCAATAAACTGGTGTGGAAAACGTCGTGGACTTTTCTGAGCTTCCATTGCGGAGGTATTGCGACTTGGTACACTACCGGGGAAATGACGTTGGTGATCGCGAATGGGCCATATCATCTGGCTGCGAGCTTGGCGCTTGGCTGCGTGACTTGGATGTTCTTTCCTTCCAGCCAGACCTTCTGTCCTTTCGAGAATGGTCTATATTTGGATCCTCTTCTGTTCGCAACCATGGTCTGGGCATTAGTGATGGCCGTCTGTGCTGTGGTGCAGGCTTCCTTGATGCGATCGAGTCGTTCGTTGATGGACAGTATTTTCTCAGATCTTAGGGGCTGGTGAGCGCGTGGGATGTGTCCTAGGAGAAGTTCGAATGGGGCCTTCTTGGTCGTGCTGCTGGGCCATGCGTTGTGAGTGTACTGAGCGACGGGTAACAGGGAGGCCCAGTCGTTCTGTCGGTGGTTAACGTAGATGCGCAGGTATTGTTCAAGCCACTGGTTCGTTCTTTCTGACTGGCTGTCTGTCTGGGGATGATAGGCTGTGCTGATGTTCTGGGAGATCCCGAGGATCTTGCATAACTCCTTGGGGAAATGTGAAGCGAAGTGTGTCCCTCGATCGCTAATGATCTTTCGGGGGATTCCGTGGTGCGGGAAGACGTTCTTGGTGTAGAGTGCGGCTATCTCTGGTGCTGTGCTGGCCTTGTGGCATGGTATGAAAATAGCTGCCTTGGAGCAATCATGATCTGTGACAGTGAGAATTGAGTCGAAGCCTTGTGATTTGGGGAGCTTAACGATGAGGTCTAAGGCTACTGTTTTGAATGGCAGGGCTGTGGCGTTTGTGGTGATGGGCATTATGGGTGGTGCTGGCTTGGTAGTGTTGACTTTTGTGGCTTGGCAGGTGGCGCATCCTTTGACGTAGGCGAGGACTGTTTGTTTCATGTTGGGCCACCAGTAATTCTGTGCGATCATTAGGCAGGTTTTGAGGATTCCTGGGTGGCCGGCGGTCTGTGAATCGTGATGAAGGGAAATTACTCCCCTCCTAAGGCTGTTGTCTGCCACGACAACCAGGCGGCTGCTGTGCCACCATGCGCCGCCGGGCTGGTGTTCCAGTGGGTAGGTCTTTGCCCACGTGTTAAGGGTGGTCTCGTGGCCGTTCTGTTTGCTGATGACATCATCTTCCATGTCCACGGCTTCTGCGGCATTGGTGAAGAGCTGGTTGGGGAGTGCAATGACCTCTTCGTTGTCTGAGCTGGCTTCATTGAAGTCTGGCCGCCGTGACAGGGCATCTGCCCTGTTGCTAGCGCTGGGTCTGTGTACGAGGGTGAGATCATAGTTGCCTAGGGTTAGTATGTATCGTGCAATGCGCCTATTGATTTTCTGGGGTGAGTGGTAGTACTGGAGGTTCTTGTGGTTGGTGACGACCACTACTTGGTGTTGCGCGCCCATGAGGAGGTGGTGCCAATGTTCTAGGCCTCGCACAATGGTGAGGAATTCCTGATCCCATATGGGGTAGTTGCGTTCTGCGGCGGTGAAGGTCTTCGAATCATAGCCTACTGGGCGTCGTCTGCCCTGTGCATCACATTGGTACAGGATCGCGCCGGTCGCGTTCTGGGAGGTGTCGACCTCCAGCTCGTAAGGACGCGCGGGGCTGGGCTGCCAGAGGACTGGATCACTGGTGACAATGTTGATTAGTTTGTCTACTGCCTGCGTACACTCTTCTGTCCAGATGAACGGTACCCCTTTCTTGAGCAGGTTCATGAGGGGTCGGGCAATCTCCGCGAAGCCCGGGATGAATGGCCGTTGGTATCCAAGTACTCTGAGCGTTGATCGTAACTCTTTGATGCCTTTGAGGACCCTGGGCCACTCCTTGATTCCTGTTAGTTTGCTGGACTCGATGCGGAGCGATTCGCCATTGATGATCAGTCCTAGGTACTCGACACGCCTTTGTTCGAAGAGGCACTTCTGTGGTTTGAGGAAGAAGGACTCTGCTTCGAATAGGTCTAGGAGTTCATGTACGATGCATTGGTGCAATTCGAGATCAAGTGGCGTTGCGATAAGGATGTTGTCCATGTAGACGAAGACCATCCTTGGGTACTTCAGCTTTAGTGGTCGCAGGAGTCGATCCATGACGCGTTGGAAGGTGCTTGGGGCATTGCACTGCCCGAACAACATCACCTTTGGCTCAAAGAGCCCCTGCGGCATTTTGAACGCCGCTTTCCACTGATCTCCCTCCTTGATGTGGATGTTATGGTATCCCCACCGGATATCGAACTTGGTGAACAGGGCTTGGCCCTTGAGGTTCCTAGTGAGTATGGAGATGTCTGGAAGTGGGTAGACGTCTTGGATAGTCCAGCTGTTGAGCATGCGGTAGTCTTGTACTGGCCGCAACGATCCATCCTTCTTTTTAATGAAGAAGAAGGGTGCTGCATAGGGTGACTTTGACAGCTGAATATATCCTTTCTCCAGGTGTTCTTGAATCCATTTGTCTGCCGCAAGCATCTCTTGCGGGTTGAGGGGGTAGACCTTGCAGTCCAGGGTTGTTGGCGCATCTGGCTTTAGGGTGATGGCATGGTCGTCCTCTCTTGCTGGTGGGAATCTTTGGGCTTCTTCTTCTGAGAATACGCACCAGTGTCGCTGGTATTCTGGCAGTACATCTTGCGCAGTTGGCACTGTGCATTGTTGGTGGGCCTTGATTGCCCACTCCTGCGCTATGTTAGTGTGGTTGATTCTGAGGACGAGCATGTCCCCTTCTTCCCATTGTTGCGTTCTCAGTGTGGCCCCTAGTAGCTGTGCATACCTCATTAGGTTCTTCGGAGGGTCTGGGGCTCTTCTACTGGTAATTTTGGCGGTGAAGGCTCCACTGCCGATCTGTCCTTTGGTCCAGTCGATCTGCGGGTTGAAGTGTTGCAGCCACGGGAAACCCAGTATGATGTGGTCTCTTCCTAAGTTGGCGATATAAAAGCGCTGCACGCTTTCATCCTTGTTTCTTGATATGAGCAGGTCGCAGTAGCTCACTACTCGGCCGCTGCAGTTCTCGGTGCCGTCTACGTTGTAGAGCAGTCGTGGTTCCTTTAGCTTGCGGGGAACCAGGCGCAGTCGTCGTGCCATTTTTTGGTCTATGAAGTTGTCTGTTGCCCCGCTGTCTACGAGGGCTTTTTCCTTGGCCTTCCCATTCGTGCTCGAAAAGAGAATATCAACGTTAACACTATTTCGATGAGACACGTACATGGTACATATGTGCGAAGCTTGGTCCCAGGCCGATAGATCGAGCTTCTTTAAAAATCCAAGTCTTCAGTAAGTATGGTATCATAGATGCCCCTTCGTTCCTCCATAGTCATGGAGCGTATTTGTGTGACGACATCGCTGGTCGCCATCTGGGAGCTGGTCTGGCTCACGCTATCGCTTGGTGCGAGCTCTTCCTTTTGTATTTCTGTGACCCACGATGCGCACAGTGGTCTCGCAGCTTGCTTTTTGCGGCATCTGTTCGCCGTGTGTCCTACCGCCTTGCAGTAGAAGCACTTGTTTTCTTTGCGAAGCTGCTGACGCTCCTCATCAGTAAGGGGTCCCCCCATGCGGGGCGGCGTGCTTGTCTGCGCCGCGTCCACGTCCATGGGTGCGTAGCCATCGTTCTTTGGCTTCGTAGTCGGCTTGCTCTGTGTTTTGAAGAAAGTGGGGCATGGAATGAAGCATCCCCTTTGCGGCGCTGGCCCTAGATCTGCATCAATCTGGGCCCACCTAAGTACTTCCTTTCTAGCTGCCTCTTGCCAGTCTTCAATGGTCGTAGGGATATTTTCGCGGTTCATGACGCTGAGGGTGATACCTTGATGAAGTCCTCTTTTGAACTTCTCCAGGGTTCCTTGGTCGCCCATTGTCCAGTTCGAGGATAACACGTAGTGGTTGAATGATGCGATGTACCCATCGATATCATTGCCCTGCATTTGTAGGGCCATGAGCTTGTTGTAGGCGTTCTGGGCCTTGGCCGTGTCCATGAAGCGGCTTTTGAAGTCGGCCTCAAAGCTGTTCCAGAGGGCTTCATCGTTTTCCTGGATCCTGTTGACCGTGCGCGTGGTCTTTTCTATAAGGCTGGCAGACTGGGCGTCTCCCCAGTCGTCTATGAGTGGTCCCCTGATGAAGGATAGGGCGAGCGCCACCCTAGCGTATGGGTTGGTCATGTTTTCGTCAGCACGGTTCAGGATCCTGTAGAGTCTGAACTCTCTTAGGAAGTTCTCGCTTTTGGTGCGATCTCCTTCGAAGGTCGTGGGCTCCTTTCCTTTGAGCTGTCCATTGGTTTGTGCTGCCGCGGCAGCGGGTGCTGGTGCGGCCATTACTGGTGGGTTGGGTGGCTGAAGTATCGGCGGTGGTGCTGTCGGCTGTGTTGCCGCGTGTGCGATCTGGAGTAGGTGCAGGGTTGCGCCTGTTTCTGGTTGAAGCGGATTGCTTCCTCGAATCCTTGTAGTGTTGCTACGTCTTGAAGTCCTGTGCTGAGGAACTCCTCTACTGGTGTGATGACCTGTTGGCTTGGTCCTGGTGTGGGTTCTTCTCCTTCGTCTGCGCTTTGGAAGGAGGATGCGTTAGCACTTGGAGGGTCTACTTCGATTGCTTCTGGTGACTCTGGCCTAAGGGTGCTGTGGCCCAGTCCTGTTTCATTGACGTTTTCTCGGTCAAGGAGTCCTGCGAGACTGGTGACATAGCTCCCTTGATTGTAGTCGAGGATGTACCAGTC
>QLOS01006088.1:0-13801 GCA_003313725.1 Russula sp. MG48
CCTGTGAAATGAAGTAAGTAAGGACTTTTGTTGTCAGAACCACGGGGAGGGGGGTAGGGGGACAGACCGCATATACCGACGTGTCGGATTAGACCGTCTGCTTGGAGGGCGCGGAGCGTCGAGATCGCCGCGAGTATGCGCTCGTCGCCCTCGCTCTCGCCCTCGCTGCCATGGGCCCCGGAGATGCCGGCGGCCTCATGGTCCGGAGCGACACCATACGCGGCGGCTTCGGCGCCGAGCGCAGACTCATGGTTGCCCTCTGCACGCGGGGCGACGCACGGCGCGACAAACTCGACGTCGTGTAAGTATACGACGTCGAGGTACTGCGTGTGCAGGCGCTGGAGCGAGCGGCGCACGCTGCGGCGCAGCGCGTCAGGCGAGTAGTCAAAGTCCGCGGGGCCGTATCGCCCCACTTTGGTGATGAGCTGGTAGGCACCGCGCGGGAACTCGGGCTCGAGGGCTTTGAGGGCCGTGCCGAGCACGATCTCGGAGTTGTCGTAGAAAGGCGCGGTGTCGAAGGCGCGGATGCCGTATCTGTGTGGGTCATACGTATATTCTGGTCGGACGTGGGTGGGTGAGGGACGGATGGTGCTTTACCGCAGGGCGAGCCGGATGGTGCGCAGTGGCACATCGGTGACTAGTTTGTCCTCGTCGTTGTAAAAGTGTGACCACGCAGCAGCTCCCGAAATCAGCTCAGGTAGGTTGAGAGGACCGAACTTTTCCTCCTACAAATCGCGCCCGAAAACATCGCACCCAGTTCACGCGAGTCCTGAAAATTAATGACCGAGACACATACTAGAAGCGGGCCTGGGGTAGGTTGGTCTTCTGCACCATCAGGTATAGTATCGATCGGAGGAAAAGTGATAAGCTCCTCTGGAGAATCGAGTGGCACCTCCATATTTTGGAACCACTGCAGCGTTCTAATCGATGGTAGTAGGCGTCAATAATAACATAACGCCCCTGTTCATCGTGAGAAGTGAGAATAGACCCAACCCGTAATTCAATTCAGTACGATAGCTGCTGCCGCATGGGTCATCGCGTAAGGGGAGATGGCTTCCCCTCTCTATCGAAGCCTACAGTACTCTTCAGGTATGGCAAGTCAACGCTGATGCGCTGGTAACACGTCGCATAAGGTTCTCACCAAACTAGTCATAACCAGTGGCGTCCCATCCTAGTCAGCGTCGAACGAAACGAACATGCCCGTCCCGTGGATCAAGACCAAGGTCTCGGATGCTTGCCGCCGGCTCTAACAGCCACTGGCAGCGTCGATAGGTGTCGTCCACTTGCACTTCTTCTTGCTTGCTCTCGTTGGGTAAGACAAAGGATACATCGTTTTAGCTATAGGTTTATGCGCAGGGTAATCTTCTTCAATGGAATCAACAAATAATGAGCTCCGACAATGGCACCCCCCAACGAAGAGACACCGTGACAGCAGCCTGAGCGCCGTCGTAAAGTTCATAATTGGCGAAATTTCCAGTGTCTGATGTTCTCTGTCTCAGGCACTGAACACCCAACCCTTCAGGCTTTCCACATGGGGATGAAATTTGACCTCTTTATCAGGACCTGACAGGCGGCGTCCGCCGGTGAGACTGTCGCGAATTCCTGTCCCGACTTGATGTTATCGTTCTTCACTTTGTGCCTCCGGCAAAGTGTAGCCGTCTGATATCAGACAAGACAAGATCAAACTGTTGACCTGTTATGTTCTAGGTTCGTCCACATTGGCCGGCGTCTTCCGGGTGTCGATGACGTTACCGCTTGAATGTGTCGCGCACAAGGGGCGACCGTTGCAAGTCACAGGATTGCGAACTGCTGACTGTCATCGGCATCATCTTAGGTGCGTGCGTGCCATAATTGCGCAGCTCGGAAATCGTGATATCGTGATTATACGCGAGTGAATGATATGTCAGCTATTCGATTCTCGCAGATGTGTCTTGCCGATCCCATCACCAGCACTTCCTTTGGAACACAGGTAGCACATGCACAAGCCTTCATGGAGACAAGCCGAAATCATGTGCAGATCCGGGTGGAATTACAATGAGTACCGAATGGGCTCTGTTACCACATCGGAGCCTATCCCTTCTGAGGCTATATCAAGATTATTGAAACATCCCATTTCCCAGTCCCAGGAACTTTCCCTACCGGTCAGGGAGGCCGGGGAGGGCTATCGGCTGCACTGTTATTCACTTGGCTTGCGATCAAGGTCAGGAGGTGTCCATGACACTGTTCCTTCTCTCAGTGGATTTTCTCCCCCTCGACCTGGGAACTATTCTATGAGTTCCTCGTGTAGGATTTGTCGCCTGGGATATTCCATCGATCTGTAGCCTGGAAAACGTAGGAAAATGATCCTATGCCATATTCTAGGATTGTAGGACGTATTTCTTTTTTATCAAAATGTTTACACAGCTCGCATTTGCTCTGGACCCCTGGCATGCCGCCAGCACGGGGAGTGAGCTGTTAGCACAACTCCCACGTCATATATTCGCTCCATTCCTGTTTTGGAGCGACAAGCTAGGTTCATCATCGTGAAGGTACGTAGGGATTCGTAGACTGGACAGCGGCAGGCCCAACCCTGATCCCGGCTCATGAATCTCTCGTTATTGAAAGATCGGCGTTTTGAACTCAAGGATCATGCGCGGTTGCTATCAAACGCGTCGTGTTTCTCGTCTTGCAGAGGCAAGTAAGCACCCCTTATTCGTATGTCACCTCCTACGACAGCTGCTGCGACACATCTTGAAGGGAGGTCGATCGAGACACACGGCAACCACTGGCACTTCGTGTCTTCCGGTAATCGGTGCTCAGGTTTCACCGGGTGGGCCCTCCAGCGCCGGACAGATCTGTTGTTTGTTGAGACACCCAGGCTGTACAGCCGTTTCTGCGATAGTCGAGATACGTTGCGAGCGACGGCGCCCTGAGTGATCGCGATGGTTGGTTTGTGCGGACGAACGGAGGCAGCACAATTCGTAATAACCTCCTGCAGTTGGGTCACATCTTACCGGAATCTATGAGTTTTTTCTGTTCTGAGTGAGTCCATTAACGTGCGCATTGGATACAGCACCCTGCGAAGCAAGCTCCCTCATATAACCGATACTGTGTGTTGACCTCCCCCTTATGTGAGGTGAGGGCAAGGCCGTGGCACCGTACGATGTGTGGTACATGTCGTGAACGATAGCTTTTGGGTTGCGTGTGCAAGCCCCGGTGGATGACGTTGAGTCGCCTGGAGGGAGGGCATCTCACCCCCGTCTTTACGCTGGTCCTGCTCCCGCTGTCCCTTCCGTCTCAGACACCATCCGTGACTTATTGAGATCTTGCATGTATACCCACCGTACGTGTTATCAGAAAAGGCGTCGTCCTCCTTGTTTATTATCCCAGAGTAATACTTCGGCCTCAAATCCCCGTCTTGCTGTCGGGCGCACGACGAACGTCGACTCGAGGCGTACTGTGTACTCGGAGTGTCGCTGCGCGCTGCACCAGATCGCTGTGGACTGGTTGTTAACGTAGGTCAATAGCAAGCGTGGCGCCGCGGTGACGACCGGTCCCTAGGACAAATTCCCCGTTTCCAAAATCTGAGCTTGGCCTTAGTAGCAGATCAAGAGGTCACGATGCTTTCCCTCCGAGGTGTGGCATCATTACGGTAATACAAATCACGCAGAGTTTGGGTGGCGGCCTTAAAGTTGGTCTATCCTCTTGAGGTATAGTAAGTCGCCGTTGTAGATAACTCAGCAGTACGTTAACATCCAGGTGCACTCCACGCTGTGGCGTCGATCGTCAGTCCAGGTAGCCGATGTCGACGCAAGTCCACCAAGTGTCCACCACAACGTTTGTAGATGATCTTGTCACACATGAACCAACACGTTACACGAGGTATAGAGACGAAAATAAGATGGGAAATTCCGGCCATTTGAAGGGTACAACATAGGTGCACGGTCTTCAACTAAATTGAATATCAACTTCAAAGCCTATCACGCGTCCAGCTGCACAAATTGTATTATGAGATGTCATGCCAACGACGAGGAGCTATGGACGTACCTTTTTTCGAACTTCTGATCAACGGCCATCATCTTGACATTCTCGTCCTGTTTGACGTCGTTCCAGGGCGTGGGGTTAGATTTGGTCCAAATGACTACACGACGACATGGGCTCAGAATTCGGAGAATGGGGGCATAATATTGCTTACCATGTGGACCACGCGCAAGGCGGGTGAGGTACCACGAACTGCCGACTACGACAGCACCCACGACGACGTAGCTGCAAGATAAATTTTGAGCAAGCACAACGGTGCATACGACGACGGTGCTTACATCGGAATGGCCTGGTGATACGGCGAACTCAGTGGATCACCTGCGAGGGTAGAAAGATGGTGCGTACCTCAACGGCCCACCAGTGCCTCATGAATGAATTGCGCATGGGTCCAGGCATGTCTATTGAATAAGTACTGAGCGGTGATGGAGAGCAGAATATTCGCTTGCAGCGGTGTTTTGGTGGCAGTCGACCACTCGTTGCATCGCTCGACGAGTTGAACTCCGCTCGTCGCCGAAGTTTCTTCCCACGACACTTTCCCGAGCTCCGACTTGGCTGATGGGCCCTTCGTTCATACATCGTACATTATCGGGCATTCATATTTCTTGGACGCGCTGCTCTTGATTGAAAGCTGCCCGCTGGCGCAGAGTCCTTGCCTGCAAGCTCATGATCCCGCCTTACTTCTGGGCGCCTCCATTTATCAATTATAAATGCTTTTTTCTTGGTAGAACATCAGACGCAGAGCGTCCCTTCTCAATTCATGGTTTACGTCGTCAGGATTTGGTTTACTGCTCGACAGAGTATTGATTTGATGGTGCCTTGGCTTTTGTTAAAAGCATTTACTGCGATGGCATCTCCTTGGAGACTTTTCCACACACTGGACGAAATACGGCAAGATGCTGTCACCGACTTGCGTATCCCGGATCTGGAGCCCTCCGAGCTGGCGCTTACGGTGTCACCTGGCATTTTTGTCAATTTACCCACGAAAGTTCCTGTGGTTCGTATGAAAGAATGTCCCTCGTGATATTGAAGGTACGTCACCTGGGTCAATTGTCGGATAGTCCCTGTATGTGGCGGTTCCCCATCCAGAACTATACGGCTCTTTGATACAGCGAAACGGCGTAGGCGGTGGCGCGCGGAAACAAGTCACCTACAGAGGCGAAGATGACCCAGGATCTAAGCAGACTAACCTTGGTGGCGCGACTTATGCCTGGGGAGTCTGTCAAAGAGATGATCAGGTGCGCGAGAGCCAGGCACTTGGAATGAGCACAACGACATGATGAAGACAGTCCTCCATGTTATTCAATTGATCTCGGAGCAAAAGGCACATGACATGGATGGACTCGAAAGAAAAGTTGAAGGGGTGGTGAGCCCACTGTTCATCGTCCAAGGCGCCGCTGACGGCATTTCCGAACACGGCGTTCATTCCGTGTCGAGTTCGTCTCCATTCCTGTACAGTAGCTCCAAGCTCCAGACCCCCAAAGGTATCTCGGCGGTGGTGTCGGATTCTCTCAGCGCTACGGCTGGCTTCGGCACAACAATTGCGCACTTACTGTACTGCAATGTGACAAGAGACTACCGCTGTTAACCCCGTCTCAGGGAGAAAAAGGAAAGGGAGAGAGGTTGCGCGGCCAGCGCACCTTTCAACACGTGCAACGCTTCTCCACCGCAGAAGTAAAAGAGCCCGCGCAAAATTTTTTACCTTGTCACAAATCATATTCGCCGTCTCACCCTCCCGACGAGCAAACAGGTCCCGCGGCTTTTCTTTTGATCCTCACCCGCTAGTCAAGTACGTATGTACGTGTACGATGGAGGTGGCCATACGCCCTGTAACTCGGTTCGTTGGCCGAGCGCCGCATCGGCCGCCCAAGAAGACTCTGCCGTCGGGTGGGGAGCAAACTATCCGCGGCCTTCTACCACGACAGCTGGCCTAGCCCCCAGTGATTGGTGCTCCCCCTGTCGGAAATTTAAGCCCTCGTTGTTAGTCACAGTGGCCCCGCGTTGCGCCTTTGCCTGTTAGCAGAGCCTTCTTCTAATCTACTGCACCTGTGTACCGGTATACTACTCACCGCGGCGTCTTGTTTTTTCGAGCTTTGAAACCGATCGTGTAAAGTCGGCTAATAGAGTTATTGGGTCAACGGCGTTTTGGTGTTACCGTACTGCAAGATGTAAGACTTCCTGCTACTGCATACTAGCTACTGTACCATAATTTTTTCAAGACGGCTTTAGTAACCAGAGCCTTTTGAATGTATGCTATGCTACATCTGACTTACACCCGCAGACACCGTACGAGTATGTAACGGCGACATTTCACCCGCGGGTTTCGGAGCTGTCATCGCCTCATCAAGGGGGTTATTGTACAGTATAGTACTCACTGGCTCCGACCGCTCACGCTATGCTCTCCCTTCCAGTGGCATAGGAGCCAAGGATATCTCGATGAATTCCAACTACTGACAACTTACAATGAATAGATACCGAAGTTGGCGCAATAAGATGTATTTGATGATTATAATGCAACTTTCAACGTTGTTTATTATCCTATTGCGTTCGAGTAATCCGAGACCGACGGGGATGAAAACTACTGTAAACGACCTCGTTTAGATACTTACATAAATACAATGAGAATGTCGACGTGTAGTAGCACTGCTACTATATACTACACAGCGCTCGCGCGAGTGAGAGCGATTAGGGAGGGGAAGGGACGGAGAGGGCATCCGCATCGGGAATTTCTTGCGGTCAGAGCGGATAAACAAAAGGAAATGCAAGATGGCGAGGCGGGCACGGCAACGAAAACAAGACCGAAAGCGAGAGCAGCGCGATTGACTGGAACAAAAAAAAGACGAAGATTAGGTTGCGGCGGAGATGCGGCAAGTCGGGGTTGATTGGGGTCATGCTTCCCGCCTTGTCTTCGTTCGCGGGAGTGACTCGGAGTCCTCTTCGTACTCGCTTTCGTCGAGCTCTGTGTGTGGTCGTTTCCTGCCTCGACCGCGCCACGTCATCTCCGGATACTCGCACTTTCTGGACCGCTTCGCACACTGCCTATACAGCACCAAGAGTCATCAGCGCTGAAGGAAAAAAAAAAAAAGCGAACACCGAGGAGAATAAACTCACTGGCAAGTATTATCTGGGTGGTCACCGGGTAAAGGACGGCACTGTATCTTCCGCCGGCGGCAGAAGAGGCATGCCAGCTTGGCCCGCAACACGGGGCGCTTGCGCCCCAATAGGGGTAGGGTGAAAGCCGACTCGAGTCCACCCTTAGTGTCGCATATGGATACTGCCGGAGCGCCCGTTGAAGATGACGGCCGTGATGACACTGGTGAGAGCGGGCTTGATGCAGTAGATTGGTCTTCCTTAGTAGATCCTAGTACTGCCGGCTGGAGCTGAGGGGGACGAGAATGCTTTCGTAAGTGCATGTGTACGGCATATTTTGACAGGGGCAGGGGAATACTGACCTTACGGAGGCGCGGGAGTGTGTCGTAATCGTGGGTAGTAACTTCAGGAAGATGATCCGCTAGTGTGTGAGCTTCTAAGGGCGTTACGACAGACACATCTTGCGCCAGCCCGACACAGGGCAGTGTTACTGAGGAAACAGGGGACTGAGGTTGCGGAGCTGGAGCCAGGTCCAGGGTGGGTAGTTGCGGCAGAACTGGAGACGGGTCCGCAGGCGCCACAGCGAGCGATGTTGATGTGGCGTGATCAGTACTCAATAATAGTTCTGGGACACTGATGGTAGAGTTTTGTCTATCTCTGAGAACAGGCGTGCATGACGGAGGCACCTGCCGTGCCTGCGGTTCCCGCGGCTCGAGGGCATGCCCAATGGATGATGCCCGCGACTGCAGCGTGCCTTGCGCAGGTGAATTTGGAGTCTCCTGCTTCAGTACCTGATATAAGGAGCAGTGGCGCAGCGGCACCGGCGCCAGGGGAGACTGTGTAATCGGCCCAATGTTCTGCAGACTTTCTGTAGGTAAGACAGCCGATGGTGAGAAGACATCGCTCGAAGGGTTGTTGACAAGCAGAGCATTATTTGGGTAAGGAGGAGGCGGCTCATCAAATGCCGTGGATAAGTCGGAATTACTAATCACTGATTCGATCGGCGAGACGAGGTCGTAGTTCGCAAAGCCAGACGTGCTATTTCGGTGAGCACGAAGCAACGGTACCAATGATTCCGAATAACTGTTGGGCATGGCTACTCGAGTAACGCCTTGAATGTATGGTGCGGAGTACGGGTGGCGTGTCGCCTAACCTAGTGTAAGCTTGAGACGACACGCTAGGAATGAGGAAACGTACTTGTTCGCGAGACAGAGGTGCTGGTTTCTGTTCCTGTTCGTAGACATGCGGTTCCCGACGATACCCGTTTTGAAGTGGTAAGGTCTCGTACGTATTTGGAAGACGATAGCAGTCAGGCTGTGATGACTCGTGTCCAGGATACGACGCCGGGGGCTGTATGATTACCGATTCAACAGGATGCCATGCTCCGGAGGTGGCGACCAACGGCGTGGCCAATTCATAGCCGACAAAGATGTTGCCTGCCTGAGGACCGAATTGCGAAGAGGCCATGGTACTTATGGATGTCGTGTACTGGAGGGAAGCATTGTAGCAAGCACAACGGTTATGCCAGTGGACTGGGCACGACATCAATGCACACTGACGGAACCCCGCCAGAGGAGTTGGTAAATAAACGAGGAGTGAGAGGTAGAGGAGAGAGAGAAACGTCCGGTGAGTTCGCAGGACACGCCGGTCTTTAGGCCTTCCTGAACTACGAACTAGTCGAAAAAAGAAGTCTGGGGATCATTAGCAGCAGGAATTATTTTATTATTGAAAATGCCAGTAGAGTGAGGTACTTGACACATCCAGTGCTTCTCTGGTGCTAAGCGCTCACAGGCCCGTTGCCTTATTGCGTTATATTTTGACTTTTATGGGCATGCGACCTTTGGACGCGGACGCCTATCGCGACCGCTTAGCCAAGCGGCGCGGTCACGGCGCGTCTGAAAGTTGGGGGGGTGTCGTATCTTGTTTGGTGTCCCAAAAGTCAGACTATCAGTTCCATTCGATCCCGGGGCGGTGGTGAGGACTGCCCCTGATGAATTAATCACTTAGTCGCGTCTCGAGCGAGGACCAAGCTCTCTGCTTACGGGAGAACGGAGTGAGTGCGAGATGACTCGGATTGGGGCTTGCAGCCAGGCCACTGCGCAGGTACTGCCTTCTGAAGCGGAGCGCGTGAACACCTCACGCCATTGCCTTATGTTGATATTAGTAGGAGGACAGGAATGATATCTTCCCTTTTTCATGAGCTTCCCATAACGTGCAAGTGTGCTGAACGGACAGTAGCACCCCACTTCCAAGTAGGCCGGTTAGGCTGTATCACTACTTGGTTTGATCATGCTACGCCCAGTGCCAATGCCACTGACACTGACAGAAAACTAGGCTTCGGCGGCCCAGAGATGGAGAAGAGATAGATCTGGGGAGCTCACCGACTCGGTGGCCACCGGCACTGGTGTCGGGCCTGGTGACCAGATGCGGTGTCGGCCTCCCCACGGGTAATTACGCGACAGGTCGACACACATCGCTGGTAAACTGTGTAGGAGATCGTGATACATTGCCAGGTTAATTCAAAGCTCGAAAACGCCCTCCCAAATTGGACAACCAAAGGAGGGTGATCGACACGCCCACCCACGCCTGTCCAAGGGAGAGTTCAACTTTCAAGACCAGGGATTGCACGAGGTGCAGGGTCGTACGTGTACACAAAATCAGAAGGATTGTCACATAAACTCGACCCCGCCGGTCCCTGCGCGTGTCGCTGTATACTACTGTCACTGTCGGGCCGATGAGTCTTCCCGTAAAACGGTTCGAGATGCAGTAGCCCGGGCCATGGTCCATGTAGTACGTTTGGTCTGTGCTACTGAAGTGGCTGGCATGTGGATAGCCCAAGAAGCGAGAGCAACAGGCTAGCAATCAGGGGAGGGAAAAAAAAAAGTGCGCTTTTCTCCTTTGAGATGTTCAATTTGAAAAGCGGTCCCGGTGTGGTCGAGGTGAGGTAAGGGGCAGAGGAAACAAAAAGAAGGGCTTGACAGAAGCATCCCTGATTGTATTAAGATTAGACATAGAGATATGATATGATGAGTTTCAGTAGTACGTAGTGATAGCGACGAACCAATGTGGAGCTTCCGGCCATTGAGATACCAACCGGAGTCTTCTCCTCGCCCTGAGGCCTCAGACTTGGAGGCTTTCTGAAGTAGTTTCAATAGCAGTGCCAATGACCTATATACGCATAGTGCATAACATACTAACACTAGCCATTACTACTTGAAACCCAGCTTTCCTGATATTGATTGCCAGGAAGTGAATGTATACAGTATCACACGGGTACTAGTAGTACAACAATCTAGGCATAGTACTTGTACCTACTACTACGTCTAACGTAACAGACTTGTCATGTCATCATTTTGCCACTGCAGTAGAAGCTTCTGTCAAGCTATGCTACAATCTTGGCCTAGCACCAACTGTAGCAGGCAGGTAACGTAAAACTTGACCCTTTTACATTCTATGCACTGTGCGGCTCGAAACCAAGAGAGACAAGCACTCTTGCGCCCACCTCCACATGCCTTATCAGGTGGCCGGGGCTTGCCCATTGGTGAGTACCGCAGATCCAGAAAAAGTCGAGCGGAAAACTCCTTTTTTTAATTGGCGTGCGCTCACATGCCACACAACGTTGTGTCCGAACAGAACTATAAAGTAACGTCTGAACCTTGCAAATGGCACGCTCCTCCGACTCGGACACGCGCGTAGCGACGGCATGTACAGCACTGGGGGAAGGCTGGTAACAGCCACCGACTTTTGGCATTTTCTAGAGAAAGATCGCGACGCGACGGTGACGTGCTGTTGCCCCACTACGCGGGCGTCCGGGATCTCGATCAGGCCGGGGTGACGATCACCGAGTCGGGCTTCGGGTGGCATGACATAATGACCTCCTTTCACCTCCGAGTAAGTTACACGGTGTCCTCCACGTGTGTGCTCTCAGACTGTCCACAACATTTCTTTTCTCACAAAATCACAACGGCGAAAAACCCTGTTCCTGGGGCTGTTTGTACCTAGCAGCTTATGGAAGGGTTTATCAGATATATGTGGACATAAAAGGACCCCCGCCCCTCAGGTATCAGGGCGGTGGGTGGCACACATACACATCCATGGCCCCATGCCATGATGGGGCCTTTGGACGATGCCGAAATCCAAAGTTCAAGGCCCACCATGGAACCTCACCTCTCCCCCCCGCTACTGTCTCCGTCGACGCCTCTGTGGGCCTGCGGCTGCCAACTGCACGTTAATCGCAATTATGGATCATTTTTCTAGCGGGACTCAGGCACCATCCTCAGGCTTGGGAGACTGGATTAGCCAGCCGTGTTACGGGGAGAAAACTGGGGAGATGGCAAGCCGCGCGTGCGTACTAGACTCCCGCCCCTGTCTATCGCATACTGGTTTTTGGATGATATCTGATCGAAAAATCCCAATGCCAACGGGTCTTGGTCTCCCCTGGACCATTATGTATATACCTGACCAACGCGATGGGTCGGCCAGACGTGAGGTGGGTCAGTCAGACCGCCGGCCAAGTCCGGTCCTTACAGTTGTGGTGCGCGTCGAACAGTGAGACGACTGCGAGGAGAGGAGAAAGACACCATCGCGCGGTCGGGTCGCGTCCAAGGCCATCATTGATCCAACTGATTCCAGCGATCAGGCACAGCGTGATGGAATACGAGATTCCTCTCGGAAGCGTATCTCGCTTGTCCGTCCACCCACATCAGCCGCCGGCTCTGTTGTGTACTCGTCTCGATAGTAGACCTGAATGAGAGAGGCCTGATGCGTCCGCCACTGCTGGTTACTGATGCAAAATTCCTCTTATAGTTCCACCGAGAGATTCCCACGAACACGAGGTATGAGTCAAGACAGACAGCAGGCAGACAGACAGCAGGTAGACAGACAGACAGGCAGGCAGGCAGGCAGACAGACAGACAGAGGCACTTGTGACGAATGGATGGACGACTCCGAACGTGTCATGATGATTATCATCATGCGCGCATTTCGCCGGAAATGAAAAACATCCGAGCTGGAATGGAATCAGGTACGCACTGGCAAACGAGTACATTTCAAGTTTTTGTTGGGGGTTGTCGGGTTGTCAGTTGGTTGTTGGGCATCAAACCTGAGGCCGACAGGACAGGGGAAATGAGCCGACCGACCATCGGTCGGTCAGCGTCCTCAACCGTTCGGGGGAGGGCCTTTTTCGAGTTTTTTTTGTTGAAGAAAATTTCCACATACCACCCTGCAATATAACCGAAAATGATGGCTTGCAGTGTTTGCAGGAAGTGAGCAAGTGGATCGTCCTTTCCCTCTTGAGCATTATAGTCAAACTACAGCTAGAAATGTCAATGTCAACGCGTTGAAACAGAAACCGAGACGGGGGAGATAGGGGGCAGGGGGTCACGGTGGTGACTGCATCTGTAAATGAAAAATCCATTCATTATAGGACTAGTTCCCAGATGGGTCGTCCTAAACGCTTCTAAGCACCCCCCGCGTTTTGCAGATGTCGAAAAAACTTGAGCCTGATTCTGGGGACCAAAAAACCCACTCAACCTATCATTGAAAACGCTCACAACGAATGCATCCGAGTCCGAAGAGTCGCATCGGGAAGCTCTCGCTATAGTAGCGACTGGATCACGATTGATTTCCGTTTCAACCCCCTCCGAGTCCTTGCTCGGATGCGTTGGTTGGGAGAAACGTGGTGATCAGCATTCTATCTCATGTCCCGGCGTGTCAGCCTTCTCAAGTTTGTTGGCAGTGGTATGGGAGAATGTCCCATACAGGCTGGCGCCCCATTTTTACTCGAACACACAAGCCGTGGTGTAGATGCATGTTAGTGTGCCCTTGCGGATTGGATTCAGCATTAATAATGCCGAGTCGAGCGCTTACAGTCGACTCTCGTATAAGGCATACCCCTCAGTCACACCATATCTCTATCACAACTCATACCAAGTGCTCCGTACCAATCTACGATAAAAGAGGGGTGTTATATTGATGCTTGGAACGAGGTCCGGTCACCGTCATCTCCCTGTAGTCATCCTTCCGAATGTGACCGAAGGGTATTGCCTTATAGGAGCAGTTGACTGTACTGTACTAGCAATAACTGGCCTGTCTCCGTTCCCCTCCCTGACCATTTGCTTGGCAGACAATTACGCACACATCATGTTCAACGTTCACTGTACACTGCAGCAAGTATCAGCAGTATAATGCTCGTGCTCACTACTTGGTATCTGCACATGCGTCAAAAAAAATAAAATGCATAAATATGCCATATGATAGAGGAGAGACATATGTTGCAAGAAGGAAAAAAAAAAAAAAGGAATCACACCACCTTTGCAAGAAAGAAACGAAATTAAGAGGAGGCGGAAGGTATTGGCCTCCTCAGTATCAACGAGGGGTGAGGTGGATGAGTGTTGAAACTTTCGACGTAGCCACTCAAAAAGAAAACGTAACTTGGTATTAGTAGTGTTGGGTGGATGTGGGGGGGGCTCTGCCCTGCGGAGATGATAGGGAGGATTCATGGGGGAACAATGAGACTGATCGTAGACTGCTCTTCTGTGTCTCAGTGGAGGGGAATAGTGGAGGATGCGAGAGAAAGTGGTCGGGGCAGACATGGGATACGGAAAATGGAGGGGGATAGGTGGAGAGATGTGGGGAAGGAGGTTGAGATATGTTACGTACAGACAGAAATAATGATACCAACAACTCGTCGACG
>QLOS01006109.1:0-20696 GCA_003313725.1 Russula sp. MG48
ATTGCACTTCGCATCTTGCTCGGGAAATACCAAGGTCGCGCAGCTTGTCCTGGAGCACGGAGCCGACGTGAACGCACGAAGCAAAGCTAATAGGACTCCATTGTTTATAGCGTCGGAGGACGGCCGTCTCGAGGTGGTGCGGCTACTACTTGGTCATGGGGCGGATGTACATATACGAGGAAATCCGGGCGGAGGACTAACAATGGAGGATCAGCCTGAGACCCCATTCCAACGTGCTACAAAGAAGGGATACCACGAAATTGCACAACTACTGTTGGAGCATGGTGCCGAAAGAGAATAGAAGGATCGGGGAAAGTATAGGATTACTCTATGGGACAGCGTTGTGCCGGTTGCGTGACTGTCGACAAAGTCGTCAACTGTCACTGACTACAACTTTTTGCAACCGTACACGACCACGACTTTATGTGGTGCCAGGGGGTGTCCCGGTGTACTATATATAATTGAAGTTCGCATAATGTAGAGGGATTTCGAAGTAAATAACTATACACAAATGAGATCCACTCATTCAACACGCCATCTGCCTCATGCTCGATAGGTTGTAGTGGATAAGAGATAAGATGCAGGACCCCAGGACATAGCAGAAAGTCGCGAACGTTTGAACGTTGACGACTGTCGGTGACTTTCCCACGATTTACGGTCAGTGACTCTGACCTCAAGGTCGCGACCGGCACAACGCTGCACTGGGCGTATTTGCCAGTGAAGGAATGCCCTGTGAGGAAGCGGAACAGAGTGGACTCTGCTTCCCTTGTTGGTTTGTTGCCTGGTTTTGCCCTGGCGATTGTTTGCCTTGACACAGTTGGCCGTCGGGGGGTCTTTGGAGGACCTCGGTGTATGAGTGAGGTGCGCTCTGATCCATGCCGGCTTTCGCCCCATGTCCCGATGACAGCCCTTCGGTATATGGAGCGGACGATGTCGATAGATGGTGGGTCTACAAAATTGGGGGGTAGGGGTGTTGCAGCGAGGCGCTCAGCTATGCCGCGGCCTCGCTTGATACGGGGGTTCGCATATGGCTGGGGCCCATGGAACGGTAATTCTCAGCCTAGAGAAAGAGGGAGGCAGTTGGTCAGTTGTGTTCTGCAAAGCAATGGAAACAGATTGCGTAGGGTGCAGGCCCAAGTTAGCCATTCGGCTGATGGAGCCTGCGTTATTGGTGATAATGATGAGGTTGTCGGGGATGGATTTTCCCTCGGCCTGCCAATCTACGAGGATAGGTTGTACCAGTGAAGCTGCGGACTCTATGACCCGCGCTGACATGAAGTCCCCCTCTCGTTCCGTGCCTATCAGCCTCCCTCCGTGTCGGACTTCTGATCCCTGGTAGTAGGCAACCGCAGTAGTCGCGTACCACTGTTCCGTGTCGTTATCTTCTTCTTGGGTGGCTACTCCATCTGTGGCGAAGACTAAGAGCGTGTGTGATGTTTTAGAGAGGGTGTGATGTTTTAGAGAGGGAGAGGATCTACTGGGTGAGAGTGCGGCGCGCGATCCCTTTGCAGGTGGACGGGTCCACAGCCAAGCGGTCGCCTCACTTGAGTAGGCCCCAGGGCAGGATGACGTACGGTTTAACTCGTACCGTGGTTTCCGGGATGAACTTGCACGCGAGCCCGGTTAGGGTGGTGTTGTAGTTCCGTCGCCACGTCACTGGGACCAGGAGTGGCAGGTCTTGTCCCGTGACTGTGGACCTCCTGCGACAATTCGAGCCGTTTGAGGACCTGGGATTCGCGTGGGAGTCTGCAGAAACGCAGGGCCGCATTGAGAGTGAACATGTAGGCACGGATCTTAATTGGGAAGATCGCCAGAATTTGATGGAGGGGCTCGAGCGGCGCTGTGTGGAAGGAGCCGGAGATGAGGTGGACTGCCTGGTTTTTGTACTGCCTCGACTTGTTTGAAGTGTTTCTTGAGAACTCTGGGTGTCCAGAGGGTCAGGCCATAGATTAAGACTGGGAAGCGGACCACGTTGTATGCGAGCCTCCAGGATGCGAAAGTCAGAGTCCTCTGACCCAGGTGCTGAGGATTTGTAGGGACTTGAGCGAGGCCCTGGCGCGGTTGCACATGAATTTTACGTGCCGGTCCCATGAGAGATCAGAGCTAAAGAAGGAACCTAAGTATCTGATGTGCTGAGATGAGGCAACGCGGTGGTAGGAAGAGGTCGCCGGGTTAAAGAGCTGCAGGTGCTGTGGGCCTGTAACTGGGTCTCGCTGCCCTCTGAAAAAGATAAGTCCCGTTTTGTCAGGTTCGATGTCGAGCCATGCTCGGGTGAGCCAGTTGACACAGTGTCGATATTCATCCTGTAGATGTGCGGTCGTTTGCAATCATTGTCGGCTGCCGCGAAGATGAGGCCGTCGTCAACATACATGGACAGCGAGGTGGCGTGCCATCTTCTCATGATGTTCAGGAGGGGGGGGGTGGATAATGGAGAGTACTAGCGAGATGGGTAAGCCTTGGGGACTGACTCTGGCAGGAGAGGGGGTCCGCAGTGAGACCATTGAAGCAGAGGCGAACGCGTCTGTCTGTGAGGAAGGGGCGTCGCCAGCTGACGAAAAGTTACGAGAAACCTAGGTTTTCAAGGATCCTGATTAGCCTGGCATAGTTGATATAGCGAGGACCGCATTGTCGACGACCGTGAGCTCCAGATTGGATCGATCACAGGCGCCGATATTGGCGCGTGGGAATGCTAGTGCATTTAGGGCCGCGCGGGCGCCTAGCGTTATCGATGTCAAGCTGACACGCTCACGCTGTGCGTCTCTATTCTATATCGAGTTTAATTGCACAATTTGAGGGCGACCAACCTGCCCTCTGCGAGGCTGTACTGTACTGTACTTTACTTGTGTGTGTTGGTTCGACATTCGACGCTTACCCTCAACTCGTCACCAATCTCCACCCACCAACCTGTTCCTTACCGCAATTCAGCTGCTCCACAACTGCTATCCAGATGTCCACAAGCAAACAAGCAACCCACCCTTCCATGTCTAACTTTACCTCAATATTCGACGCTGCCGCGAAGGAGTACAAAAAGCTCACCAAGAAAGATCTACACACTCATCCATTCGCTGCCCAGTTTCACAAATGCGACACTCCCCATGCTGTCTTGGACGTATTTCGGAAGCAGTCTCAGAATTTTGAAGAATTTCGCAAAGGCGACGACAGGTTGATCACATGGCTCGATCCCACTGTCAATATTCTCTTTACATGTTCGGCAACGATTGGGGAAGCACTTTCATTAGTGGTATGCCTCGAGAGATTCGCATTTTCCCATGTCACTCCTTCCTGATACCTCCTCAGCCTTTCTCTCCCGCAAAAACGATCTTTACTGCCATCGGTTTCCTCCTCAATGTATGTCCTTTATCCGGTTCCTTCGTACACGTATGCATGACATTTAACATTCCCACTGCAGGCAGCAAAAGATGTTATTGCAAGCCACAATATGCTACTGAACCTTTTCGAGCGTGTTCAGTTTTTCCTACAACGTCTCAAGATTTACAATGGGATCCCGCTGACGACAGAAATGATGGAGTTAATCGGGAAGATCATGGCACAGGTACTCTTCATTCTTGCGCTGTCTACGAAGGAGATGTCCCAGAGACGAATCAGTGAGCTGATTTGTTTGATATTCGTTTCACGACTAATTATTGTGCAGAGAAGTATGTGGAGAGTCTGCTGGGACTGAGGAGGACAGACGTTCGGGATGCGCTACAGCGATTGGACATGCTCACGAAAGAAGAGAGCGCAATGGGTGTAGCGAGAAACTTGGAGGTGACACATGATGTGGATAGAAATGTTATGGCGATCAAGGAGCTAACCCACGATGTCGATGGCAACGTTCAGACGATTAAGGAGCTTACCCATGATGTCGATGGCAACGTTCAGACGATTAAGGAGCTTACCCATGATGTCGATGGCAATGTTCAGACGATTAAGGAGCTTACCCACGACGTCGATGACAACGTCAAGACCATCAAAGACCTCGCCCAGGACGTAGATGACAATGTGAAGGCGACCCACGATCTCACCCAGGATGTTGGTCGTAATGTAAAGGCCGTCATGCAGGTCACCCAAGACGTAGATGGCAATGTAAACGCAGCCAGGGAACTCATACAAGATGTCGATGACGATATACAAGCTCTCAAGGAGCTTACTCATGATGTCGACGGCAATGTGAAGGTCATTGAGCAAGCCACTCGCAGCGTTGACGATAAAGTGAAAAAGATCATAGACGGTGCGCATCCTTCCTTTACCCTCTTCATGCACATGTCGGTTAATCTTCCCGTTGCGCCAAAACAGTAACGAACGAGCTAAAACGTATGTTACTCCTTGTTCCTGCTACCATCGATCGCTGTGTCTGAAATACGCCCACAGAGAACCAATCACGCGAGAATCTCCGAACATGGCTCTCTCCACCAAATCCATCCATAAATCATAATGTCGCGTGCGATATTCAACACGACGGGTCCGCAACGTGGTTCATCCACGGCAGCAGATTCGAAGAATGGAAGAAGAATGGTTCTCTTTTATGGATTCGTGGAAATCGTACGCGCAACCCTTTGTGCTGTCGTCGCCATTAACTAATCTCTCGTCTTCACAGCGGGATCGGGAAAAAGCATTCTTTGGTACGCGGTTGCCTAGCTACTCTTGCCATAGGAAATTTATATCGTTGATAAGCTCCGCCATCATCGAGGACATCAAGCACTTGCGAAAGGCAAGATCAGCGTTACTCGCGTACTATTACTTTGACTTTAAGGATATTGCAAAGCGCGACCTCCGTGGCCTCCTCTCCTGTCTTCTCACTCAACTCATTGACGACTCTGACCGTTTCTGGGATGTTCTTTCTCATCTGTACACCAATTGTCGTGATGGCTCAGAACAGCCTAGCGAAGCAGCGCTAGGACGATGTCTAAGGAACATGTTGGAACTCTCTGGACAAGTCCCGATTTATATTATTGTCGACGCAATAGATGAATGCTCAAATACTACCGGGACTCCATCTCCCCGTGAAAAGGTGCTGGAGTTTTTGGAGGATCTTGTTGGGTGGAACCATCCAAATCTACATATTTGCCTTACGAGTCGTCCCGAGCATGACATACAATCCATTCTTAACCCCCTGGCAACTGGCTCCCGACGTGTATCCCTTCACGAGGAAGGAGGACAAAGAGAGGATATCACCAGTTATGTCCGCTCTTTCGTTCACAAGGACAGGACAATGCGGAGATGGAGAGCAGAGGACAAGGAACTTGTGATCAGTATGCTCTCTGAACGAGCCGATGGCATGTGAGCATCCCCCCATTACAGTACTTCCTGATAGCTGCTGACCGTCTCACAGGTTTCGATGGGTGTTTTGTCAATTGGACACGCTCCGTCGATGTATTCCCGCAAGTATTCGCAAGGCCCTGAACGAACTGCCGATCACTCTCGATGGGACGTACGAGAGGACATTGCAATGCATCCCCGAAGAGCAAAGACGACATGCACATCGGCTATTCCAATGCTTGATTGCAGCTATTCGCCCACTTCGCGTTGAAGAACTCACGGAGATATTCGCAATCCAGTTCGACTCGAAGGATGGCCCTAACCTCGTTGAGAGCTGGCGCCCGGAGGATCCCGAAGAGGCTGTGCTGACCGCGTGTTCGAGTCTAATCGCGATCGTCGATGACGAGGATTCCAAAATTGTTCAGTTCTCACACTTTTCGGTGAAGGAATTCTTGACTTCTGATCGCCTCGCGGTGTCGAACGTTGGAAACATTTGCCAGTACCATATTCCCCTGGAACCGGCACACACTATTCTCGCACAAGCTTGCCTGACTGTGTTGCTGCAGTTGGACGAGAAAATGGACAAGAAGAGGCTCAGGACGTTTCCTCTTGCATTTTATGCTGCTGAGCACTGGGTTGACCACGCCAAATTCGAGAATGTTATATCGCAAATTGAAGATAGCATGGAATGTCTTTTCGACCCAAAGAAGGGACATCTTGCAGCGTGGAATTGGATACACGATATTGACTCCGGAACCCAACGATCTATGGACGATTTCGCAGACCACCCGTCGCCACCTCGGGCAACCCCGTTGTATTACGCAGCGTTATGTGGTTTCAGTGGGCTGGCAGCCCACCTTGTCACAATTCACGCAGAAGATGTAAACGCCGACTGTCGTTACGGTAGAACTCCGTTGCATGCGGCATATCATGGTGGACTCGAGTGTATACGGGTATTACTAGAGCATGGAGCATCCGTTGATTCGCGTGACGGTGGAATGGATGCTCTGTCGCATATGGCGTCGCGTCGTGGGCAACTGGAGGTTTTACATCTGGTCCTTCAGCATGGCGCTGATATCAATGCTAGAGGTATTGGGGACTGGACGCCATTGCACTGCGCATCTTCCCCGGGAAATACCAAGGTTGCGCAGCTTGTCCTGGAGCACGGAGCCGAAGTGAACGCACAAACCATTTCTGACAGGACTCCATTGTTTTTAGCGTCGGAGAACGGCCATCTCGAGGTGGTGCGGCTACTACTTGGTCATGGGGCGGATGTACATATACGAGGAAATCCGGGCGGAAGACTAACAATGGAGGATCAACCTGAGACCCCATTCCAGCGTGCTACAAAGAAGGGTTACCACGAAATTGCACAACTACTGTTGGAGCATGGTGCCGAAAGAGAATAGAAGGATCAGGGAAAGTATAGGATTACGCTACGGGACGTTCAGAATATCCTCTTTTTTTGTAATATCTATTCTACTGAATGTATTACCAGTAGCAGAGAGCAACAAACATGACCGCACCGACCGCAATGAGCCCGCATATAACGAAACACTTCAGTACACTCGATCCTATCGAGTATCGACGCCGACACGGAAGGCGTCACAACGGTGGCAGAGGCGACGATGACAATTAGGAGCTCATCAAGGGCGAAAGCGAGGACCGCAATTTTTTTTTAACTTAGCACTTGTATTCCGCAACATACATAAAGCTAAAGACGCGGTCCCGGATTGTTCCGGCTTTGGACCACATAGAGAGTGGATATAACTGGCGAGCAGAGACAGGCACGTGGTACAGAGTGATAAAACGGTGTGAGGGGAAAGTGTAAACAACGAGAAACCGGGCTGATTTCAACCAAGCCCTCGCAGCAACTTGCACTCGAAAGGTGGGGGGAGAAATGGGACTAGTTATCCTGGGTCCCTCAAGGGGTGCGGTCTGAAGCAGGCTTTCGTGGATTCTAAGAAACGGAGGAGCGCGCTGATGCGGTCGCCATCCTGTAGCACCCAACATAGACGCTTGATTGGGCAGCCTGACCAGTCGTCCAAGTCGAAGCGCGGGGAGACCGAGCCCGCGGTGGTGTAGCGAGGGCAGTCAAACACAATGTGGTTGACCGTCTGTGGGTCGAGGCCACATTCGCACGCGGAGGGAGCACGCACCGCGTGGAATCACTGGGCGTATTTGCCAGTGAAGGAATGCCCTGTGACGTAGCGGAACAGAGTGGACTCTGCTTCCCTTGTTGGTTTGTTGCCTGGTTTTGCCCTGGCGATTATTTTTGGGCCTTGGCACAGTTGGCCGTCGGGAGGTCTTCGGAGGACCTCGGTGTATGAATGTGAGGTGCGCTCTGATCCATGCCGGCTTTCGCTCCATGTCCCGATGGAAGCCCTTCGGGATATGGAGCAGACGGTGTCAATGGATGCTGCGTCTACCAAATTGGGGGGTAGGGGTGTTGCAACGAGGCGCCTAGCTATGCCGCGGCCTCGCTTGAAACCAGGGGGCTCGCATGTGGCTGGGGCCTATCGAGCAGTAATTCTCAGCCTAGAGAAAGTGCGAAGCAGTTGGTCACTGGTGTTCTGCAAAGCAATGGAAACAGATTGCGTAGGGTGCAGGCCTAAGTTGGCCATTCGACTGATGGAGCCTGCGTTGTTGGTGGTAATGATGAGGCTGTCGGGCTTGGGTTTTCCCTCGGCCTGCCAATCTACGAGGGTGGGTTGTGCCAGGGAAGCTGCGGACTCTATGAGCCGCGCTGACATGAGGTTCCCCTCTCGTTCCGTGCCTATCAGCCTCCCTCCGTGTCGGACTTCTGATCCCTGGTAGTAGGCGACCGCAGTAGTCGCGTACCACTGTTCCGTGTCGTTATCTTCTCCTTGGGTGGCTGCTCCATCTGTGACGAAGACTAACAGCGTGTGTGGCGTTTTGGAGAGGGAGAGAATCTCCTGGGTGAGAGTGCGGCGCGCGATCCCTTTGCAGGTGGACGGGTCCAGAGCCAAGCGGTCGCCCCACTTGGGTGGGCCTCAGGGCGGGATGGCGTGCGGTTTAACTCGTACAGTGTTTTCTGGGATGAACGAGCGAGCGAGCGCGATTAGGGTGGTGGTGTAGTTCCGTCGCCACGTCACTGAGACCAGGAGTAGGAGGTCTTGTTCCGTGATTGTGGACCTCCTGCGACAATTCGAGCCGTTTGAGGACCTGGGATTCGCGTGGGAGCCTGCAGAAACGCAGGGCTAGATTGTGAGTGAGCATGTGGACACGGATCTTAATTGGGAAGATCGCCAGAACTTGATGGAGGGGCTCGAACGGTGCTGTGCGGAAGGAGCCGGAGATGAGGTGGACTGCCTGGTTTTGTACTGCTTCGACTTGTTTGAAGTGTTTCTCGAGAGCTCTAGGTCCCCAGAGGGCCAAGCCATAGGTTAAGACTGGGAAGCAGACCACGTTATATGTGAGCCTCCAGGATGCGAAGTCGAGTCCTCTGACTGAGCTGCCCAGGATTTGTAGGGACTTGAGCGGGGCCCTGGCGCTGTTGCACAGATTTTTACGTGCTGGTCTCATGAGAGCTCAGAACTAAAGAAGAAGCCTAAGTATCTGATGTGGTGGGATGAGGCAACGCGGTGGTAGGAAGAGGTCGCCTTGGGGACTAGGATGGAGAGGGGGTCCGCAGTGAGACCATTGAAGCGGATGCGAACGCATCGGTCTGTGAGGAAGGAGCATAGCCAGATGACGAAAAGTTACGAGAAACCTAGCTTTTCAAGGACCCTGATTAGCCTGGCATAGTCGATATCATGATAGCGAGGACCGCATTGTCGATGACCGCGAGCTCAGATTCAGTTGGATCAATCGCAAAGGCCCCGATTTTGGCCCGCGTGGGAATGCCAGTGCTGTACTGTACCGCCGCGCGGGCGCCTAGCATTTCCCTGTCGAGACGCGTTTCTACTAGTATTCTACAGCGCGTTTCATCGGGATGGGCCCCCTTTTTCCTATTTCCAGCCATAGGGCTGAGATTGAATAGGGATCGGCAGCTCATGCCGATTTTTTTTCTCACACTAAAATTATTGTAGAAATAAAGAAAATAAAGTTAAAAAAATAAAATTATGTAATCTTTACCAGTATTTCGACGCTAACTTAACTTCAGAGCCTCCAACGGTTAAGCCGGTCATGAATCTTAGGTAAGCAAAGCCTGCATGTGGGTGGCATCCACAACCAACGCCCACAGCTCCCTCTTCGCTGGCATGGGCAGCCCCGCAGACTCGGCGGATGGCGACGGCCAAGACGGCGGCCAGGACTGGCCACCCCCAAGTCCGGCGGAAGAGCAGACGCACATACTCTCGCTGTACATGCGCTGGAACACGCACCCCGCCGGCGCACGCGCGGCTGCCCAACTTCATCAGGTGCGCCATGCGTCTGCCCCCGCTCCTCCGCGCGTGCACGGTGCCCGTCGAGTCGTCCCAGCTTGGGAGCGGAAGAGCGTGGCGCACCACGTTCGCGCGCGTGGCACGTCCAGACGCCGAGGGTGCCAAGATGGCCGTGGGTGTCGCGCAGATACTTTGCGAGGCGGCATTGGCAGCAGTCCCAGCCCGAGCCAGGAACGGGGGGGGACGCGGATGTGTACGCAGCCATTGCGCGGCTGCTTCCGTCTAGCCTGGTCTTTGAGTGCCCAGCGAGGGGTCGCTTACCATTTCTGGGACTCAGACGTCTCGCCATCGCTGGCACGGACTTTATGGACGTCGAGGGCGGCTTATTCAGGAGCTTGTGCGTGGGACTCGTGGAAAGGAGGGAGGGTGGAGGTGGCGTACGGCTGCCCACGTGTCTGCGCTGCTGCTACTGTTTGTGCTAGTGTTGCTGGTGGTGCCGGCAGCGGTGGCAGTGTCACGGGGTACGCAAAGGTGCGATGCGAGCACGGCGAGCATCACGTCACCCGAGTGGATGTTTGGAGTGTACTGCTCGAACTCCTAAGGGAAAAGTGCACCATACACGCAGCCCTATGGCGCGCCTGTATACCCTCCTCATCACCCACCATTTGGATTACTATAATGTACACGTTGTAGAGATGTGTGACATACCTGTACTGCCATCGCAGTGAGCATACGTGGCCGACCTAGGTCATCTCCCTTGACCACAGCTGCACCAATTTTTTTTGCTTCGCAACCGCTTAAGTGAACGTTCACTGACTCCTGTTGATTCATGGATTTCTGAGCCACAGACACCCTGGAGAGACATGGGAAGTGCCATCAGATATATAACGGCGGACCATCAGTGGGAAGAGGAGCACTCGAAGGGATGCTCAGTGAGGGAAGATGCGGAGTTGGCAGGTGGTAACCGGGATAGTAGGCAGCGGCAGCAAAGGGGATAGCTATTTGATAACCCCAAATCTGGTAAGATAACTAATATCCGAATAATTTCAATTTGGCTTAACTATGAACCCCGCTGTCAAATCTTGAGGTCCGCAAAGATAAATATAGGTAAACAAGGGCCCATCCCGATGAAACGCGCTGTAATACAGTACAATTGGTGCGCTTAGCAGTGGATTTACGCCCGGCTAGCTACGGTGCGGGGAGCACCCAAGTAATGTTCTCCATGTGGAGCCTAGACGTTCGAAAGTGCCCTTCGGGCCCATCCACGATCGAGATGACGTTTGGTTCTTTCGATAGAGGAATATTTTTGGTCAAGGGGCCGAGGGCGTAGGCGCAATACTGTATCATCAAAGGAAAGCGCGTGGATCTGTGCCGCATGTGTTTGTGAAAGAAAGTCTGTCACTGTCCCACCGCTACGCCCAAGAACCGTGCTTTTACGTAGGTGCTGCTGAGAATGCTGACATCCCCCCCCTAGGCCCGCACCAATTGCCAGCAAGTGTGCACTTCTTCTTTCCCTAATATCATCACTGCGGAACCGCGTATGGATTATAAGAGATCGAGTTGTTGCAGCCTGAGAAAGGTGTCTTCGAGGGGCACGGCGGAGAAAACGGAACTACGAGAGACAAGGAGACAAGCGGCAACTGCTGACTCGACTGCAGGAGAGTCGCATGCTCAAGGTGTTTGGACAACCGGGGTAAAGATGGCTTCGGCATCACGATGCCACTTCCTGAAAATTTAATTTCGCCCTGTGTGGGTAGTGAGCTTCGACCACCGTAAATGGCAACCTGATATAGCACCTCCAAAGATCGCCGTTCTCGCCTTCGCTCTACCTCACTTATTTGCACAAAGGTCAGCTGAGAGAGCTATCTCTTTGGGGGAAAAACCAGTGACCCTCTCTGACCAAACGTAGACGGCACTTGCGTAACCCGTGAAGGCCAAGTAGTCCAAATATGAACAAACAAGTTATATATTAAGGTTCGATTCCTCTTCGGGAATGCGGATTTGAGGGCAACGCAGCGGTCGGTTCCAGTTCGATTTCAATTCTTGAACCCCACTGTACATGTTCTCGGCTTAGCAAGAACAGCGTTGCACAGTCTAGACTTGATGTCTCACCTCGAAAGACCGACCCCAGAACCCTACTGAGAGAGCCTGCGGCATTCAAGGGAGTCATGCCTGGCTAGCGAGATCTTCGACTGCTGTCAACCATGTCTTGCGCTATTCTCATCGCAGGACAGGTATAGTCTACGGGCTGGGCCTTAGACTGGGGCGACTGACCCTGGATCGTCACTGAAGCTTTCCGAGTGGAGGAGTGGCCAACGGGCACTCCAACCTCTTCCAGAATCGCCGCATCACCTGAGCCAAGTCGATTCTTCGGGGTGGGGGGATCGGGAGTAATCACCATTCCCCTTTGCTATGAGCAACATCCATCAAACCTTCCCAGCCTCCATGACGTCTCGATTTTGGGAGCCATGCGATTTTCGTGTTGCGCCCAACGGTGACGTCACGTGCTACTATATGTTCTACTGGGTGAGTCTCGTCGTTTGTATTATTGCCATAACTAGCGATCGTCAGGGATGATGCCCGCATGGACAAGCTTCCCTTCACATGCCTAGTTCGCATCGTTCATTCCCCATTTCCTCCTTTTACCGACCGAGGGGTGTTGTTGTAGGGAGCTGGCGTCTCTGTCCCGGGAGGAATCATGGGTACATACTCCAGTACATCTCAAAAGACCTCGAAGGATTTGTGGCGTCGCATTTTCCCGTTTTCCGCGTTCCGTTCTCCTTCGCATGGGCCTGGGGGACCCTACGGGCAACAGCGCCGCCACACCGTCGAACAGACCTGTAGTCATTGCCATGGTCATCTTGCTTGTATGTGCTATATCGCTCGCAGGAAGAAACATATATCAGGGGCTCTTCGACCTCTGTGGGGTCCTCAACAACTGCCCACTGGGGATGACCTAACGTTATACTAATCAGTCTGCAAACCCAACCCGAGGACCTTTCACAAACGACCTCAAACAGTTCCAGTGTTACGGACGCACTCTCTTGACGCAGAGCGGGTTACCCAACAAGTATACATATACACAACCATCACTGAGGACTGTTGCGTCCCACGTTGCTAGGGTTCTTTGGCAACGGAATCACGGGCTCGCCTCATCCTGTTTCATAATTCCCATTGGTGGCTTGATGCAGCCACGTCAGCATGAACAACCCTTCGACAAGTCGATTCTCGATTGCACCGCTCTTGCCGATCTCCGTCTTAGGGCTTGACGACAACTTGTGCCCTTTAGTGATATTGCGGACTTAGCAACCAGATCAACGACATTATTTTCGAGGAAGTTTCCTCCGCGGAGATGTTAGCTGTCCGGCCACCTACACAATCCAAGCTCAACCCGGTGGTTACCGATCGGCCGAAGTCCTATTTGCTTCGGGAGAGCGGGTCCGTATGCCGTAGTGCGTTGGAATAGGCTTGGCGGGTCAGTCCGTTATGACTGGCATACAATAGTTGTGGGAAGGCAACCACTTATACACTGTGTCACCCAGATATCATAGCGAAATATTGCCGTGCGTCCCTCTTCACTAATTATCAAGCTTGTACGACAGGTAAACATAATGTATCCTCGCGGCGCCGCGGGTTTGAGACACTTTGCAGGACATGATTTGGCAATCTTGTGCAAGACTCGATGGATGGATGGGAGTCTGGGAGCCATCCATCTAATGTGCTCCATTATTGTGCCTCGCTGGATTACGCCATCCTAGGACACGCGTTCAAGGTAGATGTGGCATTCATTCAAGATACCAATAACGTTCGGATGCCAGACTCGGACTAACTTGAAGGCACCCGCAGCGTAAGGACGTAGTACTCTACTGCCAGACCCAAATTCGGGTTCGATGGCATAGAACGGAGATCGTCCCAAGAATGTTGACCAGGTTCTGTAATGTCAAAACGAGCATTTGTCTTTCATCTCCGAGTCGAGGGAACTCAACCAGGTGGCGGCACTAGAACCGTCGAGGCAGAAGGGTGTCGCGAGAACACCCGACTTGGAGTCTGAGGTAGCATTGAGCTCACGCGAGCGTTGCACAAAAATATTACCCGTATTCAGAATGTCGGTCATAAGGCCCCTTTGATGACCGAGAGGACGTACAATTGTTGGCGATTCCCGCACGTGTCCGTTTTTCCACATGAAGGGGTACAGAACGAACACTCACTGGAAACTTGAAGCTGTTCCCCAGACTCGGACTCATGACTGCAGGTGCTCCCCTTTCCTCCTTCCGCTCGCCTCCTCCATACACTCTGGTTTATCGCTCAGACTCGGGGATATGTACACTACGTGTTGCACTGTCTCACCTCTTATCTCCTTATGTTGGGCTGTTTCTCCTTTCATCCCCGCTTATCTCGTTGCAGTAGCTGTCTCCGGGAGTCATGTCTCTTCCATGCCCACGATTTGTTTTCCTTCGTATTACCCCTTCATCGAACCCTTTCCCTCCCTGCGTGGTCCGTCAGGTTTGTTGACTGACTGGCTAGTATGCCATGTGGTTTTCTTCTCCATGTGTTGGTCTTGAGCAGTTGGCTGTCATCAGCCCTACTTTTCCCCCATTCCGGCAGGCTGGTCCTCGTCTGGGGAGGTCTAATTCCCATTGCGCTTTCAATCCACACATGTTATCAGTTATCTGTTTTCTCAGGACAATAGCTTTATACCGTGACAATCTCTTGGTGACCAATCTTCTTAGCTCCACTCTCTGCCCGAGCACGCCTAACATACACATGAAATGTACTTCTACTAGAGACATTTCACCCATGCGATCGTATTCCCCGTATCACGGACAAGTTTGTCTACTATAAGTAAATGAACGCTCATATAGCTCTGAACCCGTGGTTAATACTCGTCGGCCCTCCTGCGCTGCAACAACAGTAGGATGTCGTAATGTCCACTTGCTGTCGCTTCCTCTTCTGGAGTCCAGCCTTTGTTGTTTGTATAGGAACAATACGGGAGGAGGCGCACAAGCTCGAGATGTCCTTCTCGCGATGCAAGATGCAATGGAGTCTCGCCATTGTCATCTTGAATGTATCCATCTTGCCAGTTCGTTGAAAGAACCTGAGCGACGCCCAGATGTCCTTTTTCGGACGCCCAATGCAATGCTATCCGGTTACTCCCGTCCCGTGTACTGGCATGCGCACCATATTGGAGTAAAAAACGCACAACTTCGAGATGTCCCATTTTAGATGCCACAATGAGCGGAGTTTGGTTGTGGGAGGTCTTCAGGGCGTTTATATCCTGCGGGCGTTCGGTGACCAGGAACTCCACCACACCATATAAGCCATACAGCGCCGCATAATGTAACGGAGTTCCTCCGGGTTGAGACGAGCTCTCAGAGGGGGGGTGTGGTGACCGGAATTCGTCTGGACTATATATGGATGTCCAGGCTGCAAAACATGGCTTGCTTGGGTCGAAGAGAATTTTCATACAATCTGGCGTATATTGCGAGAATGGCGACACATCCTCAAACCGGGCATGGTCCAACCAGTACCTGGCAGCATAGTCGGTGAGAGGAAAATTCGCGGGATTATCAATGTTGACTTGGTCAGCCAGCCGTAGCAGGGCGCCGAGACAGCCTCGTGCGACGATCGTATGAGCAGGTGTCATAAGAAGGTGGTATCGGGAAATGCTGTCCCCTCGTATGGCGATGCGATTGGAAGTTAGGAATTCCTTCACGGAGGCATGGGAAAATTGAACGATCCAGGAACCATTCGCTTCGACGACGGAGAGTAAACCCGAACACGTAGACAGCAAACCATCTTCTGGATCTTCTAGTCGCCAACCCGCCCGAAACTTGGGAATAGGTCCTGCCTTGGAATCGAACGTAAGAAACTCTGCAAGTTCCTCGACAAGCAGGGGACGATGCGCCACTAGTACACATTGGAGGAGAAGGTGGGCACATTCCCACTTTGTATCAGGGATACCTTGTAGGATGCGTTCGTATATCCCATCGACGGTCCCCGGTAATTCATCCAGGGCATACTGGATACGTCCCGGAAGGTAGTCGCGGAGGACGTCGAATTGGCAAACAACCCATTGGAACCTGTATTACAGGTATGAGTGAACATTAAGAAGCGTGCGTGTTTTCAACGCCTTACATCCCATCAGCTCTTTGCGAAAGTGCATCAATGACCAGCTCCTTGTCCTCCGCTGTCCATTTTCGCATATCCAGATCCGAGTTAACAGTGGACCTAACGTAGTCGAGGATGTCCTGCATTTGTCCTCTTTGGTCATGAAGAGAAACGGAATGGGTTGCCAAGGGACGAATGATAGTTTTGATGTCCATTTCGATGCGACTAGTTACACATATATGCAGATCTGGAATGTGTAAATCGACAAGCTCCTCCACGAGCATTAGGACCTTTTGACGAGGGGACGGCCTGCCATAAGTGTTGGGACACTCATCGAGTGCATCAACAATAACGTAAATTGGGGCTTGTACTGGGCAATTTAGCATGTCTTTTAAACATCGTGTGAGTGCATCGTCACTAGGAAGTTGCGAACGACGACGGTGCGCCGAGTAGAAATCAGAAAGAATCTTGCAGTAGGACTCGGATTGTTCATGAAGCTGAAAAATTAAGGAGGACAGCAAGGCGCGGCGGTCTTTCTTCTTGTCGTCCCTCAAGTCAAAATAAAAAAATGCCAGTGAGGCTAGTCCAGCCCTGCGCATGTTGTCGATGTCCTCGATGATCGTAGAACTTGTCGATAAATGAGTTCTTGCAACGGAGTATATCGGAAAGCCAACGTACCAAAGAACGCTCTTTCCTGAGCCCGCTTCAAAATCGAGATCGTCAGGCTCAGTGAGAGAATAAGGGTGAGAGGCACAGACGTTTTCCGTGAATCCATAGAAGGGAACCAGACTGTGACGATTTCCATTCGGCGAAAATATCACTTTGGATGAACCACATCGAGGTTCCGTTATGGTGAGCTTCGGACGCGACATTGTGATCTTCCCATGGATCTGGGGTAGACAGCCAATTTTGAACGTCTTGCTGCAACTGCTCACCTGCAAGGCAGTCTCAGTGTCCTTAGTCTGTGGCAGCATTATGATATAACCGACGTTTCGAATTGTTCGTGTCGATCTCATTCTGTTGCATGACCACTGGTACCAAGTCAGGTATAAGGCTACCAACTTACTCTTACAGGCAAACGTACGTGAAGCCTCCCGGATGCTGTCTGTGGCTGCCTTGCATTCTAATTAGACAGACGTTCAGAAAAGTGTGACTGACCAACGGAGTGAGGATTTACTCACCATCAATAACCACTCTTACACCCTGGACAAGACCGTAGACGACCTGGAGTGTCTGCGCTGCGGCGGTACGAGCTTCGTCCTGGGTTAGCCTATCCAGCCTTTGGAGCACCGCCTCAAACTCATTCTCTTCCAAGCTCTTTTGTCCAATTTTCTCTGCGCCACGCTGAGTCAAGTAACATATTAGCGGAGATGGACTCACTCAGTCGTCCCTGCCCGATTTGTTTGTTCGCCAGGGCAAGGGTGGAGAACAGCTCGACTATGATCTTCACAACTATCTCTGTCATGGCTGCAGTAGGAGGGATCTTGATATAGATCTCAAGGCGATGAAGGAAGTTTCTCATGGACTCAAACAGGCTGATGAGCCCATCGAGGCTCGCACCACTGTCCATGACAGCCTGACAGAGTTTATTGTCACAAAGACACGCATATATGATTGAGCGATATAATCACCTTGCTGTCACCTGCTCGAAATTCATGCAAGGCACGTGCTTGTTCTCGAAGAAGGACAATGAGGCACTCAAAAGTGTGGCATGTCTGGAGTTGGACAGCGAGTGGGTGTTCGATGAAGTTTGCCCCCGTCTGCTCTTCGTATCCCTTCCGGGCAGCCTGAAAAAGGGCTTGGAAAACAGAGGATTCAGAAGGCGAGCCCATATCACTTGTCAACGAAAAGCAGATGGCGGGTTGTGGTGGTAGAGGGTTGAGTTGAGGGTATGTGGACTACCCCATTATATATCGATATCGATAAAGGGCGCAGTTGACATTCTCACGCTGAGAAGGAAGATACTGCAGACTGACGCCGGAGGTTGCTTTGCCCGAAGTCTGGACAGATTATGACGATACATTACTAGATGACTGCCAGTGAGCCAGCTTAAGCCCTAAATGACGCCAATTCCAAAAATGGAAATAGGCGCTCGTACAGTATGCTGACTAGGCCGGCGCTGAGTCGATGACACCTCAGGGGAGATGCTTCAAGTACAACATGTTCAAGAGGCGGGCAATCGTAGGCACCGGCAACGCCTACGTTTTTTGGCGTTGAGGAACCGCTCAAACTGAGAGAGCCTCCGCCTCCGAGTCAGGGCTACCGGGTGCGACGACATCGCTATCGTCGCGCGCCTGTACCGTGACTATACATCTCGTCACTCCCTGCTCTCCTCAATCAATTTACTCTTCCGTCGCTAACCAGGGAGCTAACCAGCCATATCCGCTCACGCAACGCAGGCCCTCCCCCCCCCAAAAAAAAAGCCGCAAAATGAATTCTTCGCTGTGTATGCGCGGCGTATGCGTCAGCGTAACTCCGCCCCCGGCCCATGCCATCGTGCCCGCGCGCTCACAACCGTTGACGACGACGCTCGCTAGGACGCACGTGCTCGTCGTCATCATCCTCCACCTTCAGCCTCATGCGCATTCTCACCAGATGCCCACCGTCCCGTGCCTCCGAGATAGGCTGCGATGAAAGTGTCCATGACGAAAAATAGATAGCGACTCATATACGACACCCATTGACCTCGAAACGAACTTACCGACTCGCCTAGACCCGCCACCCCATCTACGTCTGGACACGCCGTCAAACGACGAACAATACACATCAATTACGGTGATGGCCGAGCAAGTCATTCGACACCAGATATGTCGCTCATAACTTCGCATCCCTCGTCTTCTTCGATGGCTGCTCGAACTGCTCAATCTCCTGGTATTTAACGTAATCTTCCAAGACCTCGGGGTTAGCGACCGTCGCGCTCGGCACTACCCGCTCGCCTGAGACGATCTTCTTAACCGCAATTTCGACCTTCTTCCCGTTGATCGTATACTATCCAGAATCCCACCACCACAGACCATCAGCCTCTCCCTGGGCACGCACGCTCAAGCAAAACGGACTCACGGGGATGTCTTTGACTTCGAAAATGTGAGCCGGCACGTGTCGCGCGCTCAGCGCCTCCCTGATGGCCGTGCGGATGGCCTGCTTGAAGGGCTGATCCAGCTTGTGCCCCGCGCGCATCTTCATGAACAGCAACACGCGCTCGTCCTTATCCTGCGGCCGGCGCTGTCCCACGCAGATCGAGTCGTCGATGCGCGCAGCGAACTCGGACCGTTCAAGCACTGCGTAGATCTCACCCGAACCAAAGCGCACGCCAGAGGGGTTCAACACGCCGTCGCTGCCAGCAACGGGCCTTGCTTCAGCATAGACTCGAGTAAGTAAGGAGCAACAGCAAACCTGCGGCCGAAGATGATGTATCCCCTCGTACGCGGGTTCATCGCAATGAAATCTCCGTGGCGCCACACCCCGGGATAAGTGTCGTAGTATGCCTTGAGGAACAGCGTCCCGTGCGCGTCGTCGCCCCAGAACTGCACCGGGACAGAAGGATGTGGCCGTGTGCAGACGAGCTCGCCTGCCGCGCCGCTCTCGGAGATATCCTTCCCCGCCTCGTCGAAAATCCCGACGGCCATACCAAGCACCTTGCCTTGGATCTCGCCCGTGTACACGGGCTGCGTAGGGATCGCATACACGACTACATATTCGTGTTATGAGGAGGAATAAGGAAAACAAAATAGTGAGAACGCACATGCACCGCAGATGTCTGTACCGCCGGAACAGGAAGAGACAACCAAACGATCGTTAAACGCACGATGCACCCACTCAAATTGCGGAGCTGTCAGCACGGCACCTGTAGATAAGATTCTACGTATCGCCTCAAATTTACCGACATCTCCTGCAAATAATTCTATGGCGAGGCGAAAGGGAGTGGCAAAGAGACTTACGACGTGGGAGAATCCCACGACCTTGAACTTCGGAGAGGAAGCGGGGGCTCGTACCAAGAAGCGTGACACTATGGTACCCATGTGAGTTGAACCAGCTCTAGAGGTAGGAACGAAGCATACTCTTGCTCGTCAATCAGTTTGAGGTATGTCTTGACATCCGGGTAGAATGGTGAACCGTCGTATAGGATGATGCGGGCTCCGCATGCCAATCCACCAAGCATGTAAGGCCACATCATCCAAGCTGTCTGATATTTGCGAGATGAGCGGTTGGGAGAATGGGGAGACTATCAAATATACCGTGGTATATTGGAAATACGTGTCGTCGCTCCTCAGGTCAGCGTGAACTGTCTGTTCTTTCTTTGTTTGAATAAGTACACCCTAAAAGTTATGTGAGACAACGAAAAGTTAGGAAGCGTAACGTTCACACACCCCTGCAGAGTGGACGATGCACTTTGGTGGGCCCGTCGTGCCGGACGAGTAGAGGATGTAGAGTGGATGATCGAAAGGTAGCTGTTCAAAGACCAGTGGACGTCCATCATCCGACGCTAGAAATGTTGATAGGGCTTTGCTTATGATGGACGTTCAAAAGCGTGTTCGAAGACGGCGTTTGGTAAACACTGACCTGAGTGAAATGCCCTTGACGACTCGTTGGGAGATCTCCTGACCTGTTTTGATGCTAGGAAGCAGAATGACATATTCAAGACCTTTGGAGGAAAGATCTTCGACAACCTCTGTAACCTTAGGTATCAGGTCGATAGTCTTCCCTGCATACACCGCCTCAGTTTCTGAGAAGACGAACTTGGGTCGTACTTGTCGATATCGATCTAGAATGCCCTATCAGCGCGATTGAGTAAAGCCTTGCAAACATAGTTCCAAGAGGAGTACCTTCACCCCCATGTCTGTTGCGCTACTCGTAAATATACCCCCAAGGCTCGCCGCAGCCAAAGCAATAGCGACAGCTGTTGCTCTGTTGGCAACAATAGCTACGATACGTGGACCGATGAGACACGACATGCAAAAGTTAGAGAAAAACAAAGGACGAACC
>QLOS01006134.1:0-25368 GCA_003313725.1 Russula sp. MG48
CCCAATACTGTTCCGATATTCTCATCGTTCGCTCCAACCATCCAGTGGTTCATATCCCCACCCTGACGAACTTCTTTCATAGGGTCACAGAACTCGCCCATCAGTTGTCAGAAACGCGGAAGAGTTACCGCTTGGAGTCAAAAAAATATGATCGCGTATTGCGACAGACCCTGGAGGAACTGTCTGAGTTAGTGGGTCAGCCTGTTGTCAACAGGTTGATGGAGCTTGGAATTCCAGAACAGTCCCGAATCTGGTTGTGTCCAACTTCTGTGTTGGCCTCCCTTCCTATTCACGCTGCTGGGCCATTATCTTTGCACGCAAATGTCAAACGATACCTTTGTGACATTTACGTGTGTTCATACACACCGAGCCTCTCAGCGTTGATAGTGTCGAGGTCCCGCAACTCATCGGAATCTGCGAGTAGGCCCCCATCGTTACTCATCGTCGGACAGCCAGACGAATCCCTTCCTGGAGTGGACTCAGAAACACGCAGTATCGAATGTTTGGTTGGCAGTGGTTCTGTGACAAGGATCGCAGGCGAAGCAGCGACACCTGAAAACGTGATCGCTTGCCTTCCGATGCACCCCTGGGTGCATTTTGCGTGCCACGGCGTGCTGCAACAGGGTCGGCCGTTCGAGTCATCCTTTCTTCCCCAGCACAACACCCACCTCACACTCCTTCGGATTGCCAAGTCTCACGTTCCCACTGCAGAACTTGCCTTCCTAGCGGCCTGCCATACTGCGGAACTAGCAGAGGATGGTACGCCGGATGAGGTGCTCCATCTGACTGCTGCGATGCAGTTTAGTGGATTTAGGAGCGTGATTGGGACGATGTGGGCGATGGCTGATAAAGATGGGAAGGACCTTTCAGAGCACTTCTATAACAAGATGTTTGCTCCGGGCATGCAAAGTGCTAGCTATGAGAGGTCAGCAAGGGCGCTCCGACACGCGACTCAGAAACTGCGGACGAAAAAGGGTATTTCACTCGAGCGATGGGTAAACTTTGTCCACTATGGAGCTTGATCAAAGAGCAGAATGTTGGGTAGCATTAAGGTGAGCCGCTCAAAATCGCTTGACTGAGCCAGTATGACTGATGCCGTAGTAGTGATCGACATTGTGAACACCCACATACTAATGAAGTTTTCTGTTATTATACTCGATTCTCTGACTCTGATGTTGCTCAGTTTGCTCTGGCCATCTAGTAGCATTACATGTGTACTTTCTCTGTCCACACTACTTTGCTTCGATATCCTCCTTGGTTATGGACTTATGGTCGCTCTCTATGTTTCCGGTATTACATGTTCTGTGCTCACTGGGTCCACCCTACTTTTCTTTGGTATCCTCCTACGTGTTGGTTATGGCCTGTCTGTATGTGACCCCGTGTTACGCGAACGTATTGCCATGCCCGGCTGTTCTCTCGAAAGTTCCTTCCACTCCCCACCTCAAATGGTGCCTGGCACCCTATCAATGATCAGCCCGTCTCGCTCTACTTGCCTCACTTTCACACCAGTTCCGAGCACCTCGCATTATGTCAAGAACACATTTTAAATGCCATCCACCATGCGTTCTGGCTGGAAAATCTTAGTTCGCCGTGCTAGATGTTTCAAGCTCACGGCCTGTATTTTTTACAGCTTGCCGGTGCTTTTTTTGTCTATACTACTTCTACGTCTACATCGCTTCCTATAAACAAGTCGGACCATGAAGAGCTCATAATGCCATTCGAGCTGAAACCGTGATTGGTAGTAGGCCGCATCTCATTAACGTGAGAGACTACCGGCGCGGCCGCGGTGCCGTGACGGTAAAACCCTGACTTACTAGGACGTTTGTGGCACCATGATGATCGATGTCCTGCTCAGGCCCTGTTTCCAGCAGGGGATCAAAGGAACGCAAAAGTGCAGTTTTCGCTTGTGTTGCATCGTCAATATACAGTACCAGAACGGGGATTACAAGGCCAAAATTATTAGCCCGCCCCGCAATCCTCCGTCGTCCCGTGACCCCGAGTCTGATGTAATCTGTATTAAATTTGCGAAATAATCTACAGACCAATTGCAACTACCATGAAACGCTCTCCGGTCATAGTTCTTGACAATGGTGCATCGAGCATTAAAATTGGAGTCACCACTTCACCAAAGGATGTGAGGTAGGTACGGTCCTATTCCCTCTGTCACCAACACCCGTATTGCGTCTGAAACTCTTCCTGGCACGGGCAGAATAGTATCCAATGCGATCGTAAGATCCAAGGTGGACAAAATAACGTACTTTGGGCACGAGTTTGACGCATGTAAAGACTTCTCGTCGTTACATTTCAGGTTGCCTTTCGAGCGGGTGGGCACTGTTGTTCCTTCCCCTAGCGTGAGGTCTCATCTCCCATAAAGGGTTATCTAGTCGACTGGGACGCGCAGAAGGCTATTTGGGATGGTATATTCTCAGATCAGGTCCTCAACGTGAGTTTACACGCCTCCCGTTATCTATTACAGCCTGCTCACCTCCGAGTAGATTGATAAGACAGAAACGTCACTTCTTATAACAGAGCCATACTTCAACCTCCCGAACATTCAAGAAGTTTACGATCAGTTTGTCTTTGAGGAATACGAGTTTCAGTCATACTTTTGCTCCACGCGTACGTCTTTCCCACCTGTTTGCGAGCGTTCCCATTCATCCACATTTCGCGTTATGTAGCTGCAGCTCTAATTCCACATGGTCAGCTATTCTCAGCGCCGGGATTGCCGAAACCAGAATGCGTGCTTGTAGTAGACGCCGGCTTCAGCTTTACCCACATTGTGCCAATCATGGGAGGTGTTGTTCTTTGGTCCGCCGTGAAAAGGTTTGTCTGTCGCGCAGTGGTATCTGTATAAGTTACGAGTTGACGCCAGAATAGATGTTGGTGGGAAGCTCTTGACGAATCATCTTAAAGAGCTCGTCTCATTCCGTCAATGGAACATGATGGAGGAAACCTATATTATGAATGACGTCAAGGAGAAGTGCTGCTATGTCTCGACGCAATTTGCTGCAGATCTCGAAGCATGCAGGTTCGCGCTGCCCATCGGGCTTAGTCGTGTCTACTCGGCTTACCTTCCACGGCCTTCAGAACTGATAAGAGCCGAAATGGGATCATCCAGGAATACGTGCTTCCTGATTTCTCGAGAAATCGACACGGATACATACGCCAGCGTGACAACCCACCTATTGATGGCGAGCAGATCCTTTATATGGGCAACGAGCGCTTCTCGGTTCCCGAAGTACTATTCTGCCCAGAGCATATAGGTATCTGCCCACCCCCTCGCGAAGGACGGTGCCTGTAACAAATGACGTCTTACATCCTTAGGGTTACACCAGGCTGGATTAGGCGAGGCCATTGTCCAGTCCATCAGTTTACTTCCCGAGGATTTGCAAGGCATGTTCTGGGGAAACATTGGTCTGATCGGTGGAAGTACGAAGTTTCCTGGTTTTGCCGCACGTCTGTGAGTCTCCCTACCGACCGTGTGGATCTCCGTATGATCGCTCACGACTACAACAGAATGGCAGAGTTGCGTCCATGTGCCCCGGCAGACTGTGAAATAAAGATCTACGAATCCAAAAAGTGTGTGCGTCTCTCTCGTATCTGGGTTGTAGGTATTAAACCATCGCCTCAGTGCAATAACCGAAGCCTACTTCAGCGCGATGGCACTGGCAACAACATCCGCTCTCACAAACTTTTCTGTGACTCGCGCGGAGTACCTGGAAGGCGGAAGCAGCTACTGTAGGAGGAGGTTTGGGATGGACTATGAGCGAGGTGGAAATGACGAGGGTGGAAGAAGAACACCTCCCCCATCAGGCGCGCCTACGAAGCTGCGCACGCGGACGGTCTCGGCCGTGAAGCGAAGATAGGCTCGTCAGAGCGTTGGTTTGATTGGGATTAGGGTATTGCGGATGTATTAGAACCCGAAAGTAAAAGTGACATTATTATGGGGATCCTTTATATTTGTGGCTCAATTATTTTTTCAAATAAAAGGACGCGCGTGGACGCGTCGCGCATCCTATAAATCCCGAAAAGTTTGAACCTCATTCATCTTCCCCCTTTCCTCGATACCCGTTCCATCATACCCTGCACGACTTGAAAACGACTTAAAAATTGTAAAGTGAGCCCCCAACACTGACATTCACGCGCCGCTCAGCCTCAGCGATATATAGAATAAGCAGAGATGGATCTTCAATCTTTGACTCAACTTTTCGCAACGACCTACGATTCAAACCCCAACACTCGCAAGGCAGGTGAACTCGCCGTACGCAAGGTGCGCGCTCTCCGCGTGGCAAACGTTCATTTGTCAAGTGGCTTTGTGTTTTGTGTCGTCCATAATTAATCTCCTCGTCTCGTTGCAGCTTGCCGGCCAGGAAGGCGTCATCCCTGCCCTTCTCCAGATAATTGCTTCAGATAGTGTCGAAATGTACGTCAGTCCATCGCACATCTGTGATTCGCCGTTCATTCCCTGGCTACCCGTCGTGCGTGCCTTGTTCCCCTTTCATTACGCAGCGCTACCCGCCAGGCCGTTTCCGTCTGGATCAAAAACCGCGTCGCATCGTCTTATGGCGCCGAGCCTGCGCGCGTAGGGCCTGACTACAAGTCGATCTCGCTTGCTGACCGCACGGCTCTGAAGAGCAACATCCTTCCGTTGCTTGCCGCGTCACCGTCGCGCGTGATCACGGTCCAGCTCGCGAGCACGCTCAAGACCCTCATCTCGCATGACTTTCCGGACAAGTGGCAGGAGCTGCTCGGCAGCGCCAAGGCCCTTCTCGTCAGCAGCAACATTCGCGAGGTCGGTGCGGGTACCGTTGTCGTGCTCGAAATGATCCGCGCTTTCCGGTACGGCCCCTATCTCTCTCCTCCCTAACCCTAACGCGGTTTCGTTTCCCCGGGTTAGCTGACTTTTCGCTCCCTGGGCTAGGTTCCGCCAGAAGAGCGAGATTCTGACGGGCATCATCGAGGAGACGTTTGCGACTCTCGTCACCCTCGCCACGAACCTCCTCAACTCCCCGCCTCCCGGCGCCGAGCAGGAGATCCCCGCGATTCTGCACCTCATTCTAAAGACCTACAAACACTCGATCGTACTAAACTTATCCAGGTATCAGCAGGGCGCGGAGAGCCTGGTGCCTTGGGGTCGGCTCCTCTTCCAGGTCGTGAACCTTCGCATTCCGGACGACGCGGTTCCCGCTGACGAAGAGGAGCGGGAGCGCAGCGAGTGGTGGAAGGCAAAGAAATGGGCTTGCGGGGTCCTGGGCAGGTTGTTCCACAGGTATATTATCTATTCTATTTTATCGTCTCTGGTGGTAGAAAGAAATCCGTTGCCCGCTCAGATTTGGCAATCCGTCCCAGCTGCCTAGCCCGTTGCAGGAAGAATACGGGGCGTTTTCCCAGCATTTTGTGACACAATTTGCGCCCGAGATCTTCAAGGTGTATCTTCATCAAATCGAATTATATGTGTCGGGACAGGCATGGCTCTCCAAGAAATGTCAATATCAGATTCTCCAATTCTTCACAGAGTGGTTCGTGCTATCCTTCTTCCATTCCTTGTTATCTGATGCTATAAGGACGTAGTGTGAAGCCACAGAGCACATGGGTCCTACTCAAGCCACACTTTGAGCGGCTCGTTTCCGGCTTTGTCTTCCCAAATTTGTCTTTCACACCTACCAGACAAGAACTGTGGCGATCGGACCCTGTCGACTACACTCGCACATCAATCGGTACTTCCCTGTTACTTTGGTGCATTCTCAGCCGATCCTCGACTAACATCATTCCTTGTCAATAGATGAATATGAGAATTATTCCTCCCCAGTGGCCGCGGCGACGACCTTCCTCTGCCAGCTCGTCAGCAGTCGCACCAAGGCGACATTTCTTCCCATTCTCGGCTTTGTCAATAGCGTCTTTGACGCGCACCCAGCCGCGCCGCAGCGTTTCGGTGCACTCAACATGCTTGCCGCACTGGCTCCGTTTGCGATGCGCCATCCCGATGTGAAACGCAAGATGGAGGATTTCACCTTGCAGCATGTGTTGCCAGAGTTCACTGCGCCAGAGGGATATATGCGTGCCGTGGTGTGTATTTTTTTTTTAGTCGTGTGCGACGCTGCGGCTCAATGGATACGTAGGCAAACGAAGTTGTAGCCGCGGAAGTGCGTAACCGCATAACTTGGACCAGTGACGAGGTACGCCGCTGTCTCCCCGCCCGTCGCGAGTCTCTGATGAATTGATTCACCATAGAGTCTCAGCAAAGTCTTCCGTGCGGTAGCCGTCGGGCTGGACGACGGGGAGCTGCCGGTGCGCGTGCATGCCGCGCTCACGCTGACGGAGATGGTCTCCTCGTACGAGACTGTCAAGGCTGCAGTTTCTCCCCAAGTTGGCAAAGTTATCCAAGGTTTGCCCCAGATTCGCTAGACATGCTCGAGTGTGAGCTTACCATCGTCTAGATTTGCTGAAGCTTTCCGACGAGACGGACCTTGACATCCTCAATAGCAGTATGGAGACTATGGTCGAGCATTTCCAGGACGAACTCCTCCCTGTCGCAGCACAGCTTACCGCGCGTCTCGTGGGTATTCTTCCATTCCCGTCCCGTGTCAGTCCATCTCTAAGAGGAAATAGTGCGAGTCGTATATGCGCCTTGTGCGGGAAGCGATTGCAAACGAGGAGAACGTACCAAAGGGTGATGACCTGGAGGCACTCATGGATGCCGAAAACGAGGATGACAAGACGTACGCTGCGATGGGTGTTGCAAAGACCCTCAGCACAGTGCGTTATTTCTCGAATACTCGGAGTAGTATATATAGTGACCCTTTGCAGATTGTGTCGTCAATCGACTCTTCGCCAGAGATCCTCGCGCAAGTGCAGGAGGTCATCATCCCCATCATCAGGTTCACCCTCGAGAACAAGGCTCTCGGTACGTGATCAAAGCATGGGGCATTCAACGTAGCTTACGAATCGATGACTCTCGAAGACTTATTCGATAGTGTGTATGAACTCGTGGATAGCCTCACCTTCAAGTCGCGCAGCATTTCGCCAAACATGTGGCCCGTGTTCGAGTTGACGTACGAGCTGTTCCGGACGGATGCGTTAGACTTTTTAGATGGCAATGATCCCCCCCTTATGTCCGCAAAAATGAAAGCTGACTTGGAATTCCTTAGAAATGCTCCCATCGCTCGATAACTTTGTCTCGTACGGCACCGACGTCTTCCGGGCTCGTCCCGACTACCGACAAAAGGCGCTCGACATTTACACCACGGCGCTCTCCAGCGACCACCTCGGTGAAAACGATCGTGTAAACGGTTGCAAGCTCGCCGAGTCGCTTCTGCTCAACCTCCGCGGACACATCGACGACGTGAACCCTCACCTACCCTATCCTCCATATCCTCCTCTGACTTTGGCGTACACACACAGTGCCTCGAGCTCATTGTGGCAACCGCCTTCAAACACCTTGACCAGACGGAAACGAAGGCGTTCGAGCTGGCGAATCTCGAAGTGCTCATCAATGCGGCGCTGTACAACCCGGGTGCCGCCCTTGCCCTAATGGACGCGCAGCGTCCCCGTGGCGCGCGAGCATTCTTCGACCGCTGGTTCCAAGCCGTCAACGCAGTGCATGGGCTGCCACGCGTGCACGACAAGACACTGTCGATCGTCGCTCTCTCGGCGTTGCTCGAGATGGAACCTGCCGCCGTGCCCGCGGACCTGCGTGATGGGTGGCCGGGTATCGTCGGTGGGGCGATCCAAGTGTTCAAAGGTCTGCCGAAGGCTGTCGCGGGTACGTGATCTCATCCGTATGTGTAAGAACAGTAGAGCGGGTTTGCTGACCGTCGCCTCAGCGCGCAAGGCGCTGCAGGACTCGCTACATGAAGATGACGACGAAGATGATGAAGACGAGCAACGGTACCTAAACCTGAATGAGGAAGAGGGCGATGTGTGGGACGAGGACTCTGCATATATCGAGATGCTCGCGAAAGAGGTGCGTGTGCTTGCCCGCTACCGGGGTCCCCTCCTCTCTCCGCGCATCGGCGGTGGCACACTGAATAAACTGGCTGATGCAGGGCCAACGTCTACGCGAGGCTGCCGAGCGGAAAGAGTATGATGTGGACGTCGGCGGCACGTCGGACGTGTCGGACGAAGAGGAGATCGAGGAGGAACTCGGGTTCATCTCGCCTCTGGACGCCGTGAACCCCTACGTAACGTTCAAGCAAGCTCTCACTGGTACGTTTGCGGTCCCCTCGCCAACCAACCGTGAGCCTGAACATGGCTGACGTAAATGGCGGATAGCGCTTGAGGTGAAGGATCGCGCGATGTACCAGGCGACAACGACCGCGCTCAACGTCGAGCAACAGACGCTCCTCATGGAGATCATGCGAATCGCGGAGGACCCTGCCGCCGCTGCTGCCGCAACTGGGAGAGCAGCACCGTCAACCGGTGCGGGGGCAGCGCCAGTTCCTGGGAACAACTGAGATGTTATTAGTTCATTTTTGTTTTGTTTTTGTTTGTATGAATTGCGCGATTAGATCACCGTTTTTGTTTTTTCCTTTTTCCTTTTTTTTGATTCTCTCGGCTTTTAGTTTGCCTTTTGTGGGCGAGCGATGAAGCGGTCGTCGGCTGTGTTGGAGGAAAGGAAGGATCACTTGTTGTCAAGGAGTATATACGACGCGCGGGTAATGTACAATGTCCTCGGACCATCTCCCTACTAGAGAAGTCACGGAACCGAAACGGAGGAAGTGCCAGCGTGTGCGCATTAAGCCAACTTGAAGTCGGAATTCCCATTTGGAAACTATTACGCGCGTCATCATCCCTATTATCGATCAACCGGTCAAGCGAGGGGCGGGGAATAGATAGATTACATCCAGCCATCGATTCCGCATGGTAGGTAGGGGAGAACAGAGGACAAGAAAGCAAAAAAAGAAAAAAGGGGTGTTGACATAGTAAGAACGAGGGGGGATCAGGGTAACGATGACAAATGAGGCGAGTGGGGATATCTATATGCGTGTGCAGTAGTTATGCTCTATGTAGTGTTCCAACCACAAGTCGAGATCTATATGTAGAGTAAAAAAAAAAAGGGAAATCATCATTTTATTAATTGCAGTTGCAGCATGTGAGCGTGGAGCCGTGATGTCATGGTGCCCTTGTGGCTGCTTCGATCTCGCTGAATCCGGGCAAGGCCACCCCACCAATTCCGGGTGACTTGCCGCCGCCCCTCTCGTCGCCTCGCGCCGACGGGCTTGGGACGCGCAACGGCGCAAGCTTGATGGGCGGCGATCCCGACCGTGACGTAGGCATGCTCGGACCCGCACTGCCGCCACCGATGTGCACGTACGCAGGAGGGAGAGGTTGCGTCGCGTGTATCGGGGTCATGCCGAACGCGGCGCGCACCGAGTGAGCGAGATACGGGTGCGAGTGGCTGTGGTACGATTGGGAATGGTGGCTGGGATGCGGATGCGTCGGCGATGGCGCGCGCGAGTGTGGGTGGCTGCTAGGCGAGCTTCCATTGCTACTCGGACCGCTGGAGAGAGCGGGCGTCGTCAAACCATGCGAATAAGAGTGCGTGTGTGAGCTTGGGTGAACCCCAAGCACAGCGAGACCGCGCTGGTGGGAAAAGGTGTGTTGGAACGCGGGAGCGCTGATGAGGGAACATGAGCTTGACCTCGTCTGAGACGAGACTAGATAGTAGTATTACGCACCTGTAAGGCTCGTAATCGCCGGAACTCCTCCGCTTGCGACTGAGGCTGTACGAGATCGGTGGGCTATCCGGTGCACCGCCTCTTCGTCGATGAAAGTCATCCCCAGGTGAGGCTGGTCGAGTAGCAGGGGGAGGCAACAGTATAGGTGACGGCGCCCGTGATGGCTGTGTTGAGTGAATGTTCAGCGTCGATAGTCCGCCAAGGAACGGACTTGTCGAAGGCGTCATATATGCGCCAGGGCGAGCAGTAAGAGATGGCTGTGCGGTGTTAGGTAAATCCTCATCCGTACTCCGCGGTGAAGGTGAGTCATCAAGGGGCGCTGTTCCTCGTGATTGTACAAACACGTATGGGGGTCCATGCGAGTGAGAGGGGGATTGTGTTGTCCTGGCGTCATTGGCACGCCGGTGTTGCTCGCTGTCTAAAGGATAGCCTGTTCCATGCGAGTGCGGTAACGTGTCGTGCGTCCACTCGCCGCTTGCACAGCGACGCGAGCGTAGTGTGCTGTCATCATCGACCTCGACCTCAACGTCAAAATATTCACGCCCAACGGAACCACCGGAGAGGTAAGGCGTAGCGACGGGAGACGTAGCGGCGCTCTTGGAAATGCGGCCAAAGCTCTGAAGAATTTCGGCATGACGAGCTGCGTGCTCAACGCGTCGGAGCATCTCGTTGTGCTTGGCTTCGTATTCCGCGCGGCGGCGAGCCTCTTCACGCTCGAGAGCATAGAGCGCATCAGTGGCTATGCTTGACAGGGTGGAGAATGCAGACGGGAAGGTGTCATTTAACAACGGAGTAGATGGATTGGGGCGTTTTGAAGTATGTATGGGGCGAGCATAGGAGTCCTAGGAGGTGACACCAAAGAGGTTAGAAGGCCACATACGGGACGCAAGCGGTGTCAACCGTAGACGTACCTCGTCATCGCTGTTTGCTCGGCTCCGAGCCTTCTTCTTGACGATACCCCGGGCGAGAGTAGTATCCTCGTCATCCCAGGGATCTGTTGGAGAAACGGACGGTTTGCTCTTTTGACGAGAAGCGCCAGAGCTTGATGGACGGTGGTCATTGCTATGTATGCGTGCATGACGAGTGAGTTCGTCTGAGCGAGAAAAGCGCTTTTCGCAAGTTGGGAATGTGCAACAGAACGGTTTTTCTCCTGTGTGCGTGCGAATGTGACGAGTCTGGGAGGGGAAAACATGTAAGAGGGCAGCGATGAGGATGCCTCGAGGGCATCGGATAAAGAAGGGGTACGAACCTGATGTTCAAGTCTGCTGAATGCGCGTCCGCAGAGGGGATAGGGACACTTGTACGGACGAGGGATGGATCTTTCTTGTTGAGGCATTGGTGGTATCATACCGTCCATCGAAGTCATCGAGGGATGATGAGAGAGATATTGTAGCTGGGGGTGGGTATTTGGCAAGAGGCGTGAATAAGGTTATAAGCTACCGGTAAGGATAGTCGTCGGAAGATTGCGAGGGTGAACCGGGAGGAGAGGGGGAGGGAAAAGGGAAAAAGGGGGGAGGTGGTGGAGAAGTCAAGATCAAGGATCTAGACGAGGTCGATGTGTGTGAAGTTCTAGGGAGGGGGATAACAAAGTCTAATTGAGAAAGAAGTATTCGGGAAGCGAGGTGGGAAGCTTGATAATAAGTGATCCCTCGAATCTCGCGCTCAGGCGGGGAGATTAGTGGGGGAGGGAAGAAATGAAGAGGGGGGAGGCGAGAGGAGGCGAGGGAAGCCTGTGGAGGGGGCTAGAACTGAATAACACAATGGGTCGAGTCGATGATGAGCACAGCGTCCAGGCGTCAATGAGTCGAGGCAACCGCGCGCATTCTGGGGTGCCGAGTCGAGTCGACCGCCGAAGCGAGCTGCCTAACTCTACGATCTCCTCATTCAAGTTATTTCTCTCCAAAATTATTCAGTTGCACCCACGCACGATCAATCCCCTCAGCCACGGAGGACCCTGCCCTGCCCCTGCCCTGTCTTGTTGTCTCCCCCACAATACGTTGAGTTTCGGGTTATTCCATTCGTTACCATCTGTCACACTCCTCCCACATGGTCTTTCTTTTTTTTTTTTTTTCTTTTTCAAAAACAAAAACATTGACTTATCATCCTAATCGGACATCTTGTCATTAAAAATTTCCACGGTACGTCTAACGGACACTACCCACGCGTTCGCATCAGCCCACATTCATTCCCGGCACGGCATCATTTTCTCCTCCCCTCCCGCCACATACCGATCTACCGTCATTTAATCATCTCACGCATGCAGCACACACCCACCTTTCTCGTCATTCCGATCCCTAATTCCAATTCGGCTACTTCCCCACACCCCCGCGTCCCCCTCCCGCGGGTATTCCCGTTCTTCCATCACGCAATATCACAGTCCCTTACATCCCGTTTAGGCCCCGTCCTCGGGCCTTGTTCTCCCTTATCGTAAATTGTCATTGTCACGACTCTCAAACCATTATGGCTCTTTTTGCGTGCCACCCCCCCTTGCCGCGGATACACTTAACCCCTGTCCCCACTTGATGACATTCGCGCCCCGCTAGTCTAGCCCCGTTATCTTGCGCCGAGTCTACCGGGCAAAAAGCGGAGAATCGACGTGGCAACAGCGCGCGCACGGGGTACTTTTTCTGCCCTCCCAGATCAGAACTGGGACGCGAGCGATCCGAAGCATAGCGGGCATCGGGGTCATCAAACGGGCACTTGTATGGCCGGATTTGGAACCCCTTCGAGACATCTCCGTTACCAGTTCCTGTGGCTGCTGGTTAATTGTATGAGCTTTGTGTCCGGGCAACGGCGTCGCCGGCGGTCACGGCATAATGCGAATCATCGACGCTTGCATCACAACGTACATCCATCTGAGCTCGTCTCGTAAAAGTCACCCGTGGGGACGCGCCCACGAAGTACGGACATGACATCGTCTTATAAGTTACATACAACACCTTGTGCCCTCCCCGCATGTGAATGCACAAATTCACCTCTATCTTGTGTACCCTTCCGGTGGTGCGTCAGCCAATCAGCGCTTCGTCACGCACATGCGGATACAGACGTACTTTTGTTTTACGTGTCGTTGTGGCGCAATCGACTGGTTGTCGTCATTTTTGGTGCCTGATACTGCGTCAACGCCGCGTTCATGTGCATGTGCGTACAGATCAACGCATAGATTGATTGGCGACGCCGCGCCTCGCCCCATCTCGCCCCAGCCCTTGACCAGCCTTCACTCAAAACCGACCTGACCCAGGCAAACTCTTGGATCCTTGAAGGCCATCTTTTCTGTTCTTCCCTCACTTTGTTTTTCGGAGGCAATGCGGGAGAACTTTCTCCTGGTTCCCGCGGTACCAAAAATATGACGCAATACTATCCACCAAACTCGCCAATCATCATGGACTCACCACTCAACCGCCAATCACATCTGTCTTACAAACCCTGCCGTTAGGATCTCCGACAGAACTGTATATGGTAGCGTAGATGTTGTACTATGAACTGCACGACACTAAATATTATGATTCATGGAGGGTAACACCTCAGGCGTGCTACTAGTGGAAGTTATATACCAGTTTGTTCTCCCCAACCTGATTTCGACGATTCACTGAAACAGCCCAACGAAGGCCTTTGGGTCAAATTTCCGTCTCCGCCTGAATATCAACGGCAAAAGCGTGACAGCACGTTCTTCTTCAAGCTTCAAGGCTCAAGATGGGATTTCTCTAATAAATAGATTTCTGGCTCAAAGCATTGGAATTGCCTATTATTAGAACATTCCGCTATAGTACATTGGTGTGGGATGTGAAATTGAGGAGACACCCAAATTTTTTTGGCTTCCCTTTGGTGTTTCCAGGGCCCGGAGAACGGTGAATGTGGAAGTGAAGCAGATAGGTGGCTGAGGCTAGCACAACGGGTGCAGAACCTGTTACTGTACTGGCCCCTTAACAATAAACAATACGTACACGGCTGCCCAAGAGAAAAAAAAAAACTTCCTGCATCAGGCGACCATCAACCGTTCCGAAAGCGCTGCACGCCTCAGCGAGCCGCCCAGCGGTTTACAAGCTTGTTCGGGGTTCATCACCGACCGCCCGAGAGTAGGCACGACAGCCGCGTCGTTACTCAGCCTCACGACGCGACGCCTGTGAATGATCCAACCAACCTTTGCGCGCGCCGGAATGGAACGGGATTCCCCGCCGCGAAGCACACACGCACGGCGAAAGGACGAAGGCTGGAACACGAACTTTGCGCCTCCGGGCCCCACACCGGCAGCTGCAGAGTCTCACGAGATCCCTTCTGAGTGATGGTTGTGGCGTCCGCTAGTAATATGATGGATGCTTCCCGGCCTTCGGTGGGTCGTCGGCGTTCGTTGTTGAAGGACCACCAAACCGGGCACCGATGCGAGTACAGTATTGCAATGTTAGACGGACAGTGGGAATGTGGTCAGAGTGGACCATGTGCCACTGGTGGCGGTGCACCTGCGTTGACATGATCCGCGGTGAAGGGAACTCACCCCCACGCACTTTCCGATAGGATAGGAAACCATAAATCATGAATGAACGGGAGAAACTAAGTTGCTCTCTTGTCCGTTCCGTTCTAATTACGAGACTACGCAAAATCTCGTCACGTTACGGTCTACAAGGGCCATGCGCAGAGCGTCATCTACCCACGTTATTTGACAACTGAAGACAGGTACGAAAGTCGACCCCAAACCTGGTGCACGTTTACGTTCTGGAACCGGCTGAAGGACCCTGAGAAGTTCCGGACTGTTCCGCTTGGCGCGGGATTTCCCGCGGCGGGTGGTGCTGTACTCGTATGGAGCCCCAGCGACGATCGCGACTGGGCGTACAGGCGAGTTACACGCGCACAGGAAAAACGAGGCGCAATGTCATAAAAAGTAGAATGGAATAGAAGCGAAACGACTGGGCGTCGCGACGTTTGGGGGCTGCTCCGAGCGCTCCGGGCCCGGAGACATTTAAAGAAATATATGTAATTGACAAACAGGTCCGCACATGTGGGTGGTTGTTGTAAGATTGGATTGGGATTACTGTAAGCCCTTGTTCACAGTCGGTTGGTAGTGAGTTGGGATCTCTCAGACGGATGGCAACCACAAAGGAAAATGGGCCATGTGCGTGCATCTCATGAACGTGGGGTTCTATTTTTTTTTTTCCCCATATTCTTCCAGGGACCATGGCACCCTGGTTTTGTTGTATGCAGCTCACCCCATTTCGCTCGCTTTGTCTAGACAGATAGAGGATAGCCGACCTTGACACCGGCTCGTACTAGTCACCTCACTTGTCCCAGAGCAGGTCCTGCGCTGCTGCAGCGCCGAGCGAGCGCTTCTGGGACTTCTGATGGAGTGCCAGTGGAGTGGGAGTTTCATGTGCTAGTTATTGACACTGCCCTTTCAATTTGTGGCTTCGCGAATCGAATGGTTATCTGAACAGCGGCAAGCTCAGTGGCGCACGCTGTCACGGACTCACGGTATGACGCAACCGAAACACACCGTGACATCCGCACTCGCGCCCCATCGTGCGTGGTCATTGGAGGAGGGGGGGAGTTCAAGTTTGCGCCCTCTCCACTCCATGACACAGTTTCATGGGATATATTGCGCTCGTCCTCATACTCCGTGCAGACGAAACGGGTCGAAGCCTGCGAGCGGTCTGCTCGTTTGCGATCGGCCAACCAACATACTGGGACCGCACAAGGACGAGAATCCGTCGTGGCGCCACGACTACAATACAGTCCACTTCCTCGTTTCGAACTCGAGTACGGCAATCGCTTGTTTTTTTTTTCTCGCTGCCACGAACGCGATTCGGCTAAATAAAGCTCAAACACTGAACACACTGACAACTTCTTCCATTACGATCCTTGATAGGAAGCATCCTGGTTTCACGTGCTTACAGCTGTATTACGCCTCAGGGTTCGGGCGGGCTGGCCGAGCTGGCTGCTATTCGTCGTCTTTCGATGCGGTTCCGTGGGTTAACCCTTCTCACGTCCGATACAGGTGCCGAAACGTACTGGCGCATCAGAACAAGCAATGTTGAGTCGAAGGACATCCAAAGAACTGCCAAGGCGTCGGCCAGCGGACCGAAGCGTCCTTCTATGACTTATGCCTGGCCTGTTTTACGCAACGAGATGCCAGAATCGAGTCTGCTTCTCATCGCGGGGTGAAGCCAAAAAAAAAAAGCATTTACAGTTTCACTGGTCGATTCTCGTAGTTCTTGGATATCCCATGTGGTGCATGCGATCGAGGCAAAATTCCATTCATGGTGGTCGACGTGGCGCGTCCCCTCCTTTGCGCCCGTCGTTCTTCACTGTCCTATCATCGGCCGACGGGATTCTCATCGCGAGTGCTCTGATCGTCTCCGAGGCATGTACGCACAAGCGAGTCAATTATTTGGCGGTCCCTTTTTTCGCCTGGGGCGTCGAGCTATTTCTGCGCGTGGTATGATGGCCACATAAATCTACTTCTGTGCGTGCATATAAGTCCCTGATGGGGATGCATATTGTATTTTCGGGCGTCTGCCTACGCCAGATGAAGGGGGGGAGGGAGGAGGTTCCACCGGTGCGACTCACGAGAGGAATCTGGGAGATGCAGCTCGTCGTTCACGTTGGCCTCGCGCCGTGTAGACGACACGGCACTGGGAACCGTGGAACCGTATGTAAATGTCGTACCGAGACAAGGGATACAAATACGCATGTCGGATCATGATGGACATCGACATTGAGGTGGCACGTCTCGTAAATGATCGGGGTGAAGCATGGTCGGTCGGTCTCTCCTCCATGGAACGGACTAAGTTCAGGAGTTTGCTGGAGATAGCACAGCAGTCTGCTTTTTTCGGGTGCCCTGTTGCGCAAGAAGCAAGAGGTATGCTCGTCGCAATCATGAGGTGGCACATTACCGGCTAAGTTCACGAACGCAGCTCCCCCAGAACGGAGAGAGCACACGTCTGTACTAGTACCCTAGAGACAAATAGCGATCGCCTCTACCGGGGCTCTCCGCACTAGGGTTGTGGATGTAGCATTGTCCTGCGATCGTTGACCCACGGAACCAGAGCCGAGAAATGAGAGCCGTGCGCCACTATGCCCTGAGAATCGGCGATAAATAGACATTACAAACGTCCCTCTTTCTCAAGAAAAACGAATTACACTGCAAACCCCGATCGCTAAGACGAGCCATGCATGACCTACCAACAACGATAGACAGAATCATCTACCGAAAGGCAGGCGAACAATCCGCACTTCGCGGCCTTGGATTACACCGGTGTAGGGCCATTACAAATTATCCAATGTGCCTATGATCCGAAGCCAACGAAGGACTTACGGGGTATACGGGCCAACGAAGTGATACCCGACGAGACGTGCTGTTCGATTCTGCGCTATTTTCGTCTGATTGATCTCCGTAAACATGGGGGCTCTTCTGCTGACTCACCCGCAGCTACGGACTTGGGCTACACCTCCGTGAGGTCACACCTCACAAAAGGCGGCAGTTTTCAAGAATGCCCGTAACCCACAGCTGGCAGTCTGGGCCTAGGGTAAGCCATGGAAAGGTATACGGGTATTAGTTATTTTGCCGGCCATGCTCCTTGCCAGTGTTCACACGGATGTGCGTGCCGAGTAGAAGGGGTTCTTCACCTGCATCAGGGGATCTATAGGATGGGTTGACCAAGCCACCTTTAGATTGACGCGCAGGAGCGTCGGGCGCGAACAAGGAACAGCTAAATGCCCCCGGGCATTCGACGCGTGGTGGTGGAGAAGGGAAGGGGAAAGATTGCACAATAGTAGGAGATGGGCGCCGCTGACGACAGTTGTGTTCTTGACCTCTGAATTTGCAAAGCACGAGAATTTTCGGACTCTCTGGACCTCTCTGGCTGACGTACATAGCAAGCGGCCGTGCTGCGGGCTTGTCAGTGGGATAAATGGAAGGCTCTGTACGTGAGTTGCGTTGCTTCGAAAGCAGAGAGGCCCCACACAGGAAGCATGCCGTGTATTCTGGCCCTGACATGTGGTGCACCCAGATAGGACAATCCAGTGATGGTAAGGAAATGGTGGGACTCGTCCTCGTCAAGCTGTTTTTTCGACATAGGTTCTCATGTCAGTTGGGTTTTCTACATTGATCATCCGAGTACCAAGTTCCACGGGTAGAAGTAGGAGGGACTCAGACCGCACTACGTAACTCGATTCGGGTTGGTGGATCAGCAGTTACTTTCCGAGCGGAGTACTAAAGAGTCGTTATCATAAAGAACATGGAGGATTAATTAGACGCCGCTGCGGTCAGTGTCTGGAGGCTGTACATGTGTGAGACTGCGCTGCTGATATTAGGTAGGCCTTGTTTAATCCTATAAATGTGCTATTGAGGCCGACCACGCCAAGCTAGTTGTGAACCTAGAACGATGTTCGCAGCCTGGGCGCAAACTCCCCGTCCAGTTACGTCACCGGCAGAACTGAGGTGTCGTCGTTCTTCGAGGGTTCGATGGTCGCCCAGAGTGTCTAGAACCCTTCTAGGCTTCGCCGATGAAGAGAGCTTTACGATGGAGAATGGCGATCGCGACTCAAGGGCCGGTTGAACGCGGATGGGCGAGCGGGTGAAGTCAGGGAGTAGCTTTAGATGTAATAAGGGAAAATGGAGACGCCGCGATGGCTAGTTCCAGGCATGCGAAGAAGCAACTAGAGGTGGCATGGGCGAAGGGGAAACTCCAGGAAGGGTAGGGTGTCGTCAATGATTTCCGGAAAGGTCCTGGATAAAGCGGCGGTGTCGATTATGCAAAGCACCAGAACTACCTCACCTACAGTATGCCTATGGAGACGTGAGAGTCGTACTATGACAAAGTACTCAGCCACAATGAGGACTTGATTGTCGACTGGCCTTGTACAGGGGAGACAACTCCCGGGAGCCCTCGGCACAGTTTGTAGTCCGCTGTTCCGATGACGTAGGTGTGCCGAACCCAAAAGCAAGCATTTACTCATCAGTCTCTTTCCATTCCTCTTCTAGTCACTATGGCATTTCTTGCAGATATTGTGGACGGCACAGAAAAAGCTGAAAATTGTCTCGCGGAGGACAATGCGTATCAAGGTCGTCAAGAAAGCTACGGTTCCGAATCATCAAGAGGTCATCCAACTTCCCCGAGACCGCCATCTCTCAACCCTGTCTTCGAAGATCAACCTGGTACCGACTCTGGATGTAATCATACTTACAGCAGTCTTCCCGACTCTCATCACTCTCACTATGGTCCCTCTTCTCAGGCTCTGACCCCGGCCGCCCGTACTGGCCCACCTCGTTCCTTGTCTTTTTCCTACAGTCACACTGTGCCATCTTCGTTCTCATCCCGCAGCTATATCAGTCATAATAATGGTGACATTCTGGAGAAGCCCAGACGGTCTCGCGCTCTAACGGATAGCAGCATGTGTGACGATCCATACCCACATGACTCGGACCTTACACCGCGCGAAGCGCAGTTCCGCGGCCCACTCGACTCCATCCCCGCAGAGCAGAAAGACCGCGAGCGGGAGGCTGCAGATAGGCGTGGGAAGCGGAGAGACACAAGTCGTTGGGACGACTTCAAGTCGCGCTGGCGTCCTGATGCACTCACCAGTTCGCCCGGCGACGAGGAAAACTCCAATGTTGATATGGGGAAGGACAAAGAAAGGGACGATGGGGACATGAGCGGTGTGCCGTTGTCTCGGAAAGTTAGCCCAGCTATCGCTTCAGGTTCAGGTTCCGGTGCCAGGCTCGCCCGCTCGATGTCTATGTCCACTCCGGACAAAGGCAAGGAGCGCGAGCGCCAGGATGCCCAGACCCCGGGGAGCAAATCTCCCGCTACAGGCTGGAGCCGCCTTCGGTTCCTCCTCCCGCACATAGCATTATCAGCTGCAAAAGAACCAGCTTCTTCCGCCCTCACACCTGGTCGTGTGAATATAACTGACGAGCTCCTCGTGGGCGGACTATCAGTCCTCATGCTTCGCCTTTGGCTCGAACGCGACGAGCGTGGCCGCAGGCGGATACCCGTGCTTCTGCACCGATTACGGATTCGCATTAGCGATAGCCTCCACCCGCTTCATGGAGGCCAGTCAGTATTCCGGATCGAGTGCGAATACGCGAACCGTGCCATGCGTTGGGTCATTTATCGTCAGCAGCGCGACTTTGTATCTCTGCATACGCACTATGCACTCTCTAACGCGTTTAACCGCAACATCGAAAAACTTCCGGAATTTCCTCGAACGAGTAAGGTTGTTAGGCCTTAATATGCCTGTACTTAGTTCCATCCCAGGTCTTCCTTACTTCAAATTCCTCAAGAAGGAGAGTCGAGAGAGAGATGGCGATGTCGGTCGAGCCAATTTCGCTTGCCTGCAACGCATGTCCCTTGAGAACTACCTCATCAACCTTATTCGCGCGGTGGTAGGTACCTTCCCATTGCCATTTACTCCCTTCCCTCACGCCATTCGTAGATGTTTCTCCCCACGTCGAATCGCCTCGCTAGTTTCCTGGAGATATCTGCTCTCTCTATCTACCTTGCACAGTCTGGTGGCACACAGTATAAGGCAGGCTACCTCCAGATCGCCGCCTCTGGGAACAAGGGTACCGGCTTTGGGAGAAAATCGGCTTGTCGTGCGCAGAAGAGAAAACAGAGGTGGTGCATGGTCCGAGAATCGTACCTTGTCGCTGTTGAGGAGCCGGGTGAGCTCGCTGTGTGGGACGTATTCCTGCTAGACGCCGATTTTAAAATCGAGCGACCAACACGCTATTATCGCCAGGGGCTCAGCCTGTTGCATGGTGAGTTTGCAGGGGACAGTGATGCACCGAAGTCAGATCCGACGGGCTCGACCGTACGGAGTTCTGGGGACAGCCCTCAGGCAGATCGCAAGTCAATCCTCGGCTCGATCGGCTCGCGTGTATCTCACATACTGCGTCCTCACCACGACGCGCCACATGCGGGCCCTTGCAGCGGGCCCTATGGCGAACATGAGGGTCACATTCGATCGGACACAGAAGCAGACTCGTTAGGTCCTGACTCGCGTCCGCCCTCACTAATGCTCGATCCATCGACAAATACGAATCCATTGAACGAGGATGTAACCCAGACACCGGGCCATCAAGGGGACGAGGCTCAGGGGAAAAAGAAGCGGCAAACCTCGGGGGAGGTATCTAAGCACACATTTTACATCGAGAACTCGCAGATGCGGCTGAAGTTATATGCGCGAAGCGAGGTGCGTGTGTTGTTTATGCCTGCGCGAACTGCAATGGCATCCAGCAAACGAGGCGCTGAAAGCGCCGGATTGGGTTATAGCGCCAGATGCTGCAGTGGATTACCGCGCTCGAGAAAGTCGCGGCGATGTCACCTTTCACTGGTGGCAACCGGTTCGACAGCTTTGCGCCAATCCGGATGAATGTCTCTGCGCAGTGGCTTGTGGATGGCGTAAGTTCTTTGTCCCTGAAGGTGCGTGGGCGTTGACGTAAGTTGGTGGTTCTTGTCAGCGAGACTACTTCTGGAATTTATCGCGTGCGATTCTACTCGCGAAAGACACGATCTACATCCATGATTGGTGGCTGTCACCTGGTTGGTGTTAACTACCAAAGTCGCGTTGTCACTGTGGTGGGGCTGAATGGGAGCAGAGCTCTGCTTGCGCAGACCCAATATGCCAAAGTATCGCCTCGACAGGCTCCTGGAGAAGAAAGCTAAAGAAGGGGTGAAGATTTTTATCATTGTCTAGTGCGTTAATTATTTCCATTATGAGTGGGGTATCGCCCTAACGCTGCGCAGCCAAGAGGTGTCGAGCCGGACAACGCCCACCGACAGCCAGTACGAGCAGGCTATCATCCTACAGTGGTTTGGCGATGCTGATTTGGCGTAGCTACACCAAACAGCGATTGGCCACATTGCATCCAAATATCTTGATCCAGCGGTCGCCGTCGCACTTTCAGACGGGCACATTCTACTGGGCACATGTAAGTTGTGTTGTTGCATATTCGGTTGAGAAAGGGGGTCTTATGAGGTGCCGTAGCACGAGAAGTTATGCGTTATCGATTCAACAATTGCGTTTATGGGGGGTCTCGACCTCTGCTTTGGGAGGCATGTCCCTCCTGGGGCATTTGCTCTTGTAACTGACCTGGTCTGTTGGGTAGGTGGGATACCCCACAACATAGCCTCGTTGATGACCCTGAGGAAGGCGAAGAGCCGATTTGGCCAGGTGATGCCAAACCCACTATCAGCTCTGCGCACCAGAGCGCTGACACCATAGCAGGGAAAGACTACAGTAATGCCCGGATCACCGATTTCCATACCCTCACAAAGCCTGAAGAGGATATGCACGACCGGTCAAAAACCCCACGTATGCCATGGTAACACTATTTCGTGAGGCCTACTGGCTGGAACACCAGGTTTAACTTGATGCACACAGGCATGACGTCGGGCTCCAGATTGTCGGCCAGCCAGCACGAGATCTCGGTCGTCATTTCGTACAGAGGTGAGTTTTGCCAGTTACGTACGTCTGACTATGTTCAAGCGCTTGCAGGTGGAACTACCTCCTGAGGATCAAAGTATATGCTCCGTCGAGTGCCAGCAATAGTCAGGCTAATTGCATTACCTAGAATCATTCTCGCGTGATGCCGTTCCTTGTTCCGCCATCAGAATTCAGACCCGGGGAGCTCGTCCAGCTGGGTTTGACGGGTACCTGTGAAGTACAGATTTGCCGATCCGCAGGTCCGTGGTCTCTTGGCATGCCGGACAGGGTGGAACACTCCATCCAGAACGCCTACCTTAAAGGCATGTACGCGGCTCACTGCACCAATTTCGATGCCCCTGACTCCCATGCAGCCATTCAGCTCTCCGAACATTTTGTTTACATCGAAAATCAGTTCTTCATTACGTCGTATGCAGTATTTCTCGCCTTATTCATGCGAGTGACTTGACCTTGGTGTATACTAGGACGTGTGTTGACGACGTAGCTATTGAGAACAAGATTGGCGACGCGATCGTTCACCGCATCATTCGCGCGCATCGCGAGGGCACAAAGTGGAGGTGTTGCGTCGTCATCCCACTTCTTCCTGGCTTCCCGTTCCCCGTCGATCATACCGATGCCAGCTCGGCAAGTTCGGGTCACCGAATGTGATCTACGCGTGCGCGCTAAGCTGAATCTCAGGTCCGAATCATCCTGGAGTGCCAGAATCGCACGATCGGCCGCGGCCCAAATTCTATATTCTCGCGTCTGTGCAGAGAGGGTATCGATGTATGTCGCTTGCTAAAATTCTGTATAGAACAGCTGACAAACTTGTATCACATTTCTAGCCTAACGAGTATTTCTGTGTGTTTTCGCTCCGCAACTGGGCAAAGCTGCGTGGTGATGTCTTGACCACAGAACTGGTTGGTACCATGACTACCTCCATTGGTGTTGTTACTGAAACCACTCCAGGTGTATATCCACGGGAAGGTCTGCATTGTAGATGACCGGCTCGCTATCATTGGCAGCGCCAACATCAACGAACGATCACAACGTGGCGACCGCGATTCGGAGTTGGCCGCCGTGATTCGTGACACCGAACTGATGGATGGGTATGTAATGTTCCCTATAGTGGAGCGGTTACATGCCTTTGACACTTACTTTCAGAAAAATGGCCGGAAAGCCATTCAAAGTTGGTCGATTTGCCCACACTCTCCGTGTTCGTTTAATGCGCGAGCACACTGGAATCGACGTTGATGCCCTCGAGGACGAGGACTTGCAAGTACACGATGCCACAGAAGGGGGACACGAGGCAAAAGCATGGGACCCTGACGCTGAGCAGAGACACGGGCAAGAATCCGTCACCGACAAGGTCCATCATGCGGAGAGAATAAAGAGCATGATGCAAGTTGTAGAAGAGACAATGCGGCAAGGTGATATCTGGCACCCATGTGCACGGATTGTTGTCTGATGGGGTAACCAACAGCCATCCATGGTCCCGAGGACGTCGGTGCCAAAACGGCTGTCCAAGGGCTCAGCAAGGAAGTACCGGATGCCCGAGCAGCGGACACCACCCTCAAGGAGGAGAGGAACACCTACACTCGTGATGGCGGGAAAGCATCTGGTTTCGCCGACGCTCTGGTCCCCACTCTCGAAGAAAAGGTTGTGGCAGAACATCGACCGGCCGCTGAACACACGCACGGCATACCCATTGAGGAGAACCCGGAGAAAGAAGAGCAGGAGAAGGTTGGAAATGTCCCGGCCGAGGTGAAAGTTGGCGATGGACAACTGTTCGACTCGCCGGTGGATGCGTCTTCGGCTCCCGAGACAGACAACCAACCCCCTCATGCGCGGATGGGGAAGAATGACGCGAATGCGGAGGAACAGAAGGCGCCACGAGCGCGCACAGTGCTACGGAAGCATCTGAATGCCAAGTCCGGCCAGTCCCCGTGGACAGTTCCGACTCGTATGCCCAAGTATGACGCTGACTGCTTTGAAGACCCCATTTGTGATGAGTTTTGGGATGACATCTGGGTAGCCTGTGCGACGCATAATGTAGGTGTTTGTGGCTTTTTGAGTCGAGGCAATGTCTAACCAGTAGCTATCATTCTAGACCGAGATCTTCCGTCGCGTTTTCCATGCTGTACCAGACGATCTTGTTACTACTTGGAAGCAGTACAAGGACTTTATTGCACATCATGAGCGTCTGCTCAGGCCAGTACGTCAGTTATTTTTCCTGTCTTTTCATAATTCAGGACCAGTCATCAGCTCAAAGATAATCTTACACCCGAGCCTCTTGCGCGAGTGCCTTCTACAGGAAGAACGGAGCGCCCAACAGGTGAGCAGGGTCTGCAACAGGAGTCGAGGGTGGAGGAAGCATCGAACAAGCTCCCCTCGGCCAAACTCACCGAGGAACCCGAGACTGTCCTGTCAAATGGGCACACCGAAAGCATGTCGACGTCCACCGAGAAAGTGAACGGCTCGGCCTTCAATGAGAAAGGAAAGAAAACCAAGGGTGAGCCACCCTTCACAAAACAGGAAAGGGAAGAGATGGAGGCGCTGCTGGGCGACTTATGTGGTCATTTAGGTCAGTTATCGTGGTGGATCCATCATCCCGCAGGCGCTCGCTGATTTATACCAGTCATTTATCCGACCCGATTCTTGGAAGGGGAAGATGTCGCGAACAATTTTTTGTTCAACGCTGACAGGCTGTTGCCACTACCAATTTACGACTAGACATGACCCATATCAACAATTATTCACATGTTTATTTATTCAGCACGCACATTCGTTTCATGGTTGTTCTCTCTGGTAGCCGCAATTTGTAACGACGCCTAAATTGCATTTCCCGTTTCCGACCGTCATTTTTAGGCAAGGAACCTACGGCCTCGCCTGGCCCCGAACCCCCCTTGCGCGTTCTCTAACGGATTAGTTGACTATCTCGCTTTGCGTGTCGTTATGGAGCATGGATGCCGTTCATGGACCCTGGTCAACGGACGCTTGAGATTATCTACAATACTGGGCAGCTCGTTTATATGTTCCCGTATGGAGAGTGTATGTTGCGGTGCTTTCGGTTAAACGTATGCGCCCGCACAGGGAAGAGCATGTCTGTAATTTGATATATCTACATCATCACATGCCCTATTAGACATCGAGTCAGAAAAGGCCTTCAAAGGCGCTAATATTGACACCCTGATAGGCGGGGCACTCAGTTGCTGTTACTCAGACTTGTCTACAATACCATAAGACCGATTCTATTCCGAGATGAAAATAGCTA
>QLOS01006146.1:0-13012 GCA_003313725.1 Russula sp. MG48
CAAACGAGGACAGAAACAACGTCGAAATTGTAGAGAACCGGATATATCATCACAGGACCCTACACGTAAACTACACCACATACGACTTACGCCGCCAACAGGATACAATAAATCCATCTACCCACCCAGATGTCATGGTCCTCTCCTGTGAAGACGGAGAGGACATCCACCCATTCTGGTATGGACGAGTGATCAAGATATTTCACTTACTTGTCTGCCGTCGTGGTTCAAGATCCCAATCCGCAGAGCCCGAGCGTGTGGACGTGCTATGGGTACGCTGGTTCGGGATTGATACAGATGCACGGGGTGGGTGGTCAAAGAAGCGCCTTCATGGTATATCATTCATACCATGGGACGAGCCCGGGGCGTTTGGCTTCCTTGACCCTGCACTAGTTGTTTGGGGTGTGCACCTGATTCCCAACTTCTCCCGAGGTCGGTCAGTACTCCGACTACCTCCTTCCATGACACGTCCGGCCAATGACAAAGACGAAGACTGGGACTCTTTTGAGGTGAACTTGTGAGTGCTACCTCATTCCCACATATACAGTGCAATAGCTCAAGTATTGGAAGCTTCGTCGATCAAGACATGTTTATGCGGTTCCGAGGTGGTGGCGTGGGTCACTGGGGGACACGCTACCTTGATCCGAAGCTGAAAGACGACAGCCATGTTATGGTCGATGAACCACAAGACGAAGAGCACACAAAAGAGCCTAGTGGCGAAGACGAGGACGAGGATGAGGACGAGAACGAGAACGAGAATGAGAACGAGGACGAGGACGAGAACGAGAACGAGAACGAGAATGAGAACGAGAACGAGAACGAGAACGAGAACGAGAACGAGAACGAGAACGAGAACGAGAACGAGGACGAGGATGAGGATGAGGATGAGGACGAGGATGAGGACGAGGACGAGGACGAGGACGAGGAAGAAGATAACTTGCGCGACGATGGTATGCTTAGAGTAGAAGGATTTGCAGACTTGTGAGTGTGCATGGTGCTGTACTGAAAACGACACCGGATTGTGGCTCAATTTAGGTTGCGCGACTCAGAGGGATTGAGTCAAGATGCACACGAGAATGATAATAGTAAGGATTGCATGATATTGGAATGATAGATTCTCCATGAACATGATCGCCTATGTTACATGCAACAATTGCATGACCTGAAATGATAGATTCTCAATGAATATGATCGCCTATGTTACAGGCGAGACCTTTATGATCAGCCATGATCATTTCGGCCTTCGCCCGAACATGGCAGTAGATAACGTCGGTGGCATGATCCAGCCCAATCCGGCATGATCATGCCCAATCTGCGATGATCATGGACCAAATTTATGGCGGAGTCTATACGGAGTCCATAATCCCCAATCATGTTTCTGCACTTTTGCTGATGCACTGTGCAAGCATGACGAGCGGATTCGCGTTCAGGTAAATGTTCCATACACGATTGGACAGAAGGACCCTTTGGTATAATCACGAGCCCCCGCGGGCACGCTTCCGCTTTGTAGCATCTATACCTCGCTATGAAGGATGTGTATACTTGTCCACCCTGACTCTTACCAATGACCCACTCCAGCGACCCGGAGTGCCTTGAAATCTCACGTGTTGACTATGAGGAATGTGGTTTATCCGTCCTCCTTTGAGCAACCTAAACCGATACAAGTGGGCAGAGGGCATGCGGGGTGAAGAAAGGCAGGCAATCCTTGATAGAGCAGGCTCAACTACCGTGACAAGGACGACGCTAAAAACCATACACGCAACGACTCCGGTGTACACTGGCATTGGTCTAATGGTTTGGCAGACTGCAGAGCACCGAATAAGAGTGTATTGAACATACTTAAAGTGTACTAAAGGTGATACTGGTCGAAACATTTTTGTGAAACGATCTCATGCTGGGGGTGAATTTTTTAGTATCCCTTCTTCCCATCGTTTGAGAATATTCTTCTGGAAGATCCCCATGTCTGGACCCTCGAATATCCGCAGTCTCTCTAAACGTCGTTCACGAAGCTTATTCTTTGGCAACATGCCCGACACTGCCTTCCGAATGATCTGAGAGAGTTCCGGGTCAGACATGAGGTCAAAATAAGACAACAGGCGACGTACCTCATCGGGCTTCTTTTCCATCATGTCCTTATACTTGATCTCCTTCAGACCTCCAGGATATTGTGTGTGCTTCCGGTACAGAATTTGATCCGCTTTCCTCCCTGTAACCTTGACTTGACTAGCGTTTGTCACGACCACATAGTCGCCGCAGTCAACTACCTCCTACATTCACGTCGGAACCCACCAAAAAAAAAGAGAAAAACATACCACCAGGGTCGTAAATGGGCTTATGCTTTCCCATGAGCACAATCGCTATTCTCTCTGCCAGTTTTCCAAGGACACGGTCTTTCGCGTCAGCATGGTGCCATACGCGTGCATAAGCGAGGGCGGTCTGATGAACTTGTTCCAGTAGACTGAAGAGGAGTGCGAGAAAAAACGTACGTTGCCTATCGCTTGGGACATGACGCGTGACGGTTGTGTGTGCAAGTCACTCTGATGAGCTGGCTTCCGATTTGGATCTATATCTTATCTTATCAACGGCTGTGTTTGCCGCCGGACGTCGTCATAGGTCGGCACGCGACGTCGCTCATTCCGCTCTTTAACTTCAACTGTCACCATCTCTCACTTATGCTCCGTCTTGGTCTTTTCGCATACTCAAGGCCGTTATTTACTCCGGTAGCCTCTCGCTCAGGGTCCCATGTCTTGCCTCTACGCTCCTTTGGTAGCGGGGCGCGACCACGGATTCTAGAGGCACTTCGAGGTCGGCCTGCCAACTTCGTTCCCAAGCTTTTTCAACAATCATCACGAGGTATCGTCGATTCTGCGGTCATCTCTCGTCCATCACAGTCGGAAGCTTGGAAGCGTTATGCGGTCACAGCTGTACGTTGGCTTGGGACGGTCCGTGTAGTGGTGCACTCGGACGCTTATTCACTCGTCCGCAGGCCACAATCGCAGGCACCATCGTCGGTGTGGAGGCTTTTCTGAACAGGGATACACGAGATAGCCTCACTGTAGCCGAGCGGTCCTATCTACACGAGTCTTTCAAATACACGGGTGGAGGGCTCGTGCTGACGGCGTTGGCGGCTCGTAGCATGTTTAGGGCTGGATTGCCATTCCGTATCATGTCCGCAAATCCTTGTGAGTACCTTGATAGAAGAGGCAACGATGCTACTAACATACTCTTTTCAGGGCTTGTGCTTGGTGTTAGTCTTGTCGGCAGTATCGGTAGCATTATAGGAGTATACTACACATCGCCGCAGAACACTGTACAAAAGCATCTGTTCTGGCTGGTCGGTGTTGTTCCTTCCTGATTTTCTATACATTCATCAATGAATGTTCTACGATAGGCTTTCAACGCTTGTCAGGCCGCAACATTAAGTCCGCTCTTTTTCCTTAGCCCGGCCATTCTTTCGCGAGCTGCGCTGTACACCTGCGGCGTTGTTGGCTCCCTTTCTTATATTGGAGCTACTGCAACGTGAGTGCCCGTCATCACCCCGTATATCATCCACCTTACTCCTCTGGTCTGCAGTAACGATAAGTATCTGTACATGGGCGGTCCCCTACTCGCTGGTGTCACCGTCGTTGCGCTGACCTCACTCGCGCCCATGGCCCTCCCTCTCGGTACACGCGCCTTGGCTATCACAGAATCCATATCTCTGTATGGCGGTCTTGCTGTCTTCAGTGGCTTTGTGCTTTACGAGTATGTAACTGGCACATCCCAGTAGTCGAAGCACTGAAATTTTTTTTTTCTTTTTTTAAAAATCTCACAGTACGCAAAAAATCCTTCATCATGCACGACTGGCTGAGCGCGGTGTTATCGTGCGCGATCCCATGAAGGAAGCCATTGGCCTCGAACTTGATATGCTTAACATCTTGTATGTGTCTCCCTGTTTTGACGTCCGACTTCGTTAAAGGTCTCGCCTTCCTCAGTATTCGTATTGTTCAAATCCTTACTATGCAAAACAATAGGCGGAAGTAGCTTGTAGGTCTTGTAAGGTGCTAGTTGGACTAGTTTTGGGTATCTTGATCGGCGCCTACTTGCACGACTATCCTTAGGACTGATACGAAATTTGACTATTCGTTCAATTCGTACCTGCGTGTACCTGTACGCCCACTTGATAGAGGATTAAGGCTACTACAACTATGATTGTACGTGTCTAAGCTCTCCAGTTCCATGTCCGCTTAGCTTTGGCGTCAAACCACCTCACAACCATGACGCATACACCCGCGACAAGTAACAGTACACTGTCGAGTGCAGCTATAACATTAAATCGCGCTTTCAGCACGTTTGGAGATACTACTGGCTGGCCGTTTTGCGCGTGACTGCCTAGCAAGGCGCCTGCAACAGGTGCTCCAAGCACCGCGCCGAAGCCACGGACGAAGTAGATCGCGGCATTGGCAGCAGAGTAATGTTCATGTCCATAAACTTCTGCTATGGTAGTTGGCAACAGTGCGCTGTAGCCGCCAGAGAAGATGCCGTAAAGCACTATGAAAGCGAGGAAGCGCTCTCGCGAGGCCTCGAGCCAGAGTGTGAGCACTGAGAGGCCAGAGAAAAGGACCTGCAAAGGAAGCAGCTGGACGTTAGAAGACGGTACAGAAACCCGAGAGGGAAAGTTTTCGCACACAGGCAATCATTGTGTTCTGCCGTCCGACATAATCCGCTAGCAGGCCCATAGCAACACGTGCCACGCTGTTGACAGCATTGTTCACTGCCAAGAGCAGACTGCTCGTGGAGGGCGACATATCCAAGACGTAAACCGAGTACATCGTCTGATAGTATAAGGGTATGATGTTCCCTGCAGCTTGGAGAAACGCCGCGAACACCTACAGACCTGAGCATAAGGCCGCAGGTAGATGCGCGACTTTGCGTACCTGCAGAATGAATGTTCCCTTTCTTGCAAGAGCGAGACTTGGCCGCACTGGATAATACGCCGGGTGGCGGCGGATAATGAAGGAGATGGGAATGCAGACCGCAAAGTTCCACACCCCAAGTATACGCAGCGTTACCGGTGCACCGTAACGCTCAATTAAGGATTGTGTAACGGGCGCGAAGACCAGTCCTCCTGCGCCTGACCCGGCCATAGCAATGCCCATTGCGAACCCGCGGTGCCGATCGAAGAACACCGGAGTCAGCGACGTGATAGGGTAGTACAACATCGATGAGCCGATTCCCAAGAGAATTGCTTGTGTCAAGAATAGCTGCCAGAGCTGATTGGGAAGAATATTAATCAAAAGTAGGCGCTGTGATGTCAATCGCACGTACCCTTGTAGAAAAACTCGCGAGAATGAACCCCAGGCTCATGATTGTTGTCCCGGCGAGGCACATGATGTTCAGGTCGCATCCACTAGAGAGGAGCAGGCTGACAAAAATGCTCCCACTCCACGTAAGGCCGCCCCCTACCGTGCCAATGAGCGCGGTCATGGCATACTGAGCATGGGCGTCAACAATATTGCTTTCCGCAGACGAATAGAACTCCTGTTTGTAAAATTAAAGTTCAGGGAGAAGTTGCTGCAATGGCTCGGCTGGGGGACTTGCCTGAAAGATCCCGTAGGTTTGGTTCGTACCAATCGTCTGAAAGGTCGCTATGAATCCGGCGAGAAGTAATAGGGATTGATACGAGCGAGTTGGGTGCAGGTCCTCTTCTATTGTGCTCTCCGTCCATATTGAGGCGCCCTCACTATCAGTTGAATCCAAGTGTGATTTTTTAAGTGCTAGAGCGAGGGCAAGCTGTTTTTCCCTTGCGCCGATTGTCGAGGGTTTCATTGCAAGCGATGGCCCACAGATCACCAATGGAGAGGGAAAGGTGTTAGACGCTCGCGTCTGGTCTGGACAGGGACTTGACTAGAGGCCGAAAGTAAAAGCAACTTGAAAACGTCAAACCCTTCAAATCCGTGCGATGTCCTTCGCCTCAGACAGCGATGCGACCAGCGAAAGGTAAAGGTATACGAAGTCGCGTGCGTATGATCCGGGCCTTTATCTGAAGAACGATAGGAATGAGAGAAGGCCTAGATCCTACCACAGATGCGTACGCATCCTCCACCTCACCCCACGAATGATACAGGAATAGGACTTCCCTACCTACATACCGATCCCTCCGCACCATCCCGTGGCAGTAACTGTAACGAGGGTGTGGAGAACAGGGTTTCCAGATTCACGACATCAAGCCGCGGCCATCCCATAGCAAAAGCAGCGAGAGTCTAAAAAAGACACTCCCGCAGAGATGCTCCGAGTAGTACCGACAGGTAAGTTTATCCACAGTGCCGATGACTGCCGTCGCTAGAGGTCAGGAGGGCAGGTGTGACCGAGGGGCAACGGGACCTCGGGACCTGAGTTACAACGTGGTGCTGGAAATCCCGCACCGGAAAAACTGATAAGGTTAGAAAGTTAGAAAGACGCTCAATCCCCACTGGGTCGTACTATTCTTCCACGTCAATGATGTCGTCCGGAGTACGTATACTGGTAGCTGGTGAGAAGGCACGAGACAGCGAAAAGACGCCACTTGATGGGTTCGGGTATGTATACGGCACCGGCCTGGGTTATCTCATAGGTCAGCAAAGTCTAGTTTTTTGAGTTAGCTTCTTGAAAATTTGTGAACTGTTGTGTATCCTCCTGGGACCGCATTTCCAAAAGTAGCAAGGCAGACCTTACTTTGGCTGAAATTGCAATTTGCATGCCAATGGAATTAACCGTTAAAGTACGTGGTAGAGGAACTGTGCTAGGGCTGCGGAACGACTCGGAGGACATATCCAATATGAAAGTGGTACGACGCGATCGCGTGTTTGGCCCTCCACATGGCAGGCGGCCAATGCCGCCTCCAAGTTATCCAATCCTGCCCCGTACATAGTCACCCCAAGCATTGTGCTGAACAGAAGTCGGCCTTGTCACCGGTTGCACCGAGGGGGGACTCGGATTGGATTGTCATCTTCAGGTTCAGTCTTCCACTCTTCTTGTATGTAATGTGCATTCATGACCAATTAATTTCTCATGATCAGCGCACTGGCAACAGCATTTGGATTTGCCCCTCGCGGTTGCAAAGATTACCGTAACCTACCCGCCAGGAAGTTGTAGAAGATGAAGATGCAAGCTTAAAGAAGCTTTGCATCATCCACAAATTGAGCTTCTCCGCTCGATGTGACTGACGACTCCGTATTCAAGGCTGTTGTCGACACCTTCATGATAGCCGTTGAAGGACAGATAAACATGTCGTAGAGTCGGCTGCTCTGGTATGTGAAGCCCTGCCTTCATGTTTTGTCTGGTGGTTATCCAAGGCCCACGTTGGAATTGCCATTGACTCGGAGTCAGGTTCGGGCTCTCTTTGACGCGAACATCTTTCGACTAAATCGAACAGTTCTCCCTCATAGTATGGCTGCACGCACGTAAGGAATGTCCGTTCAATTGTCTCCATTATGGCACTGTCATCACGATTGTTTCCATGGTGGCACAGTAGTACTCACGTCCCTACTACTCTCACTATGGTAAAACTGTCTCGGGCCCTGGGATGGCATATATTTAGCTACCAGATCCTCCGCGGTACACGCCACTACTAACGCAAGCCTGAGGGATGTAGACTTTCAACATCAAAAGTTTCCTCGTTGCTCCTGGTGGTGTCAGGTCTGACATATCCGCAAACCATGATTAATTATAACCCAGCTCCAAATACCCTTTATGCGAAGCACGTGGATAAACTTTTGACTGAATATCAGTCAGTCCTCGCCGATTTCTTTGCAAAGCAGGTGGTTATAAAAGATCTGGCCCCCAATCCACCAAGTTACGTGACTTTTGTAAAAGTTCGGGCCCTTTCTGGCTTTTCCGTGGCTTCCCCATGCATGGATCATGCTCTGGGACCGTCTCGGTGAAGCTTCACCGACAGATTTCCCAATCTATGGTAGGCCATTAGTGGGGTATTTCTTTACCGAGCCTCGAATAAAGTGATGGAGTCATCTCGGGTTTACGGGCGAACCCTGCATACCTGGCATAGTTCCCATGACATACTGATTATCCTTGCGCTTTCTCTCATTTGGAGGATATCTTAACGATGAGAAATACTGTCATTGAAGTAAGGGAGATATTTTCCGCATTCACTGCGTTCGCATCATGGCCAGCTGTATTTGGCCAAGTCCACGGGAGCCGGTGCTCCCTCACCATTCCCTCGTATGCTTAACATATCTCTATCCCTGGAGATCAGCTAGCGTAGTACTAGTCAGTTCTGGTCTCGTGTAGCGTCGATCCCCACTCATCTACCGTGCCGTTTCCAAGTGAAAATTTCCAGACCTCCGGCACGGGACGTGGCGACCCTGAAGATCCACGAATTTTGAAGGTTACCGATTTCCGACGTCTATGCTGCCGTTTTTATTATGTTCGCTGAAAACAGTATCGACGAGTCTCTGGCAGAGTCGAGGTTCTTGTTGGCACTGGAACTATATGGACGACCCTGTTGTCTCGATATCAAGCCTGAGTACGCGTTTGTCTCACTTAAAAATTATTTTCGCTCGGAATCCACTCTCTTATAGTAGGTATGATACTCATTCCCACTCGTACCTCAGTCCTTTCCCCCGGGGACTGAGGTCAGTAACCGTTAGTTTACATCCAATTTCATGTTATGTTAACCATGTATCTAGCCTTCGTTCCACTTCCTACAGGCTAGATATGGAATGTAATCCTTTCCCCCAAAGGCAGAGCCTTTGTTCCACTTCCCACACCCTGTTGCTATTGGGGTGGTGTAGGTACCTGTGTCGCACGCGGAGGGTCGTCACACGAGCTGGCTCGAGTCAACCCCGGCGTCCCTAAAAACAAACCTACTTGCCCCGTGCGCACGTTGCGGGGTAGATCCCCATCGAGTTGATAAGATAGGAAGATGCGGTACAATTAGATCCGGTTCGGCAATCCTGGATGTGCACGTGACAGAATGGGTAGTTTGGGAGGGGATAATCTGTAGGAACCATCCTAAAAACGGTTCTCATCGTATTGGGTCTTACAGATGCGGATATCTCATCTTCTCCCGAAAGACAATGTAGATCTACCCTGCTTGGCCCGATCAAGGAAAACAGATCATAGGTGACCTTTCCCATCTAGCCTCATAACTGACCTGAGTGACCTCGCCACAGCAGTGCTGCTTACATGTTTTTGTAGCCAACGCAGACGAATCTAGGCGCTCATAGGACGTTCGCCCGCCCTTTTGCTAACCTGGTTTAACGCAGCTTTCACTAAAGAAACTTGGGACTGGTGAGCGTCGTCCTACGTGCATTACTGGGATCATGTTATAGTTTGAGACTTTCCAAGTCGAACTGTACTTTTAATCAAATGATAAGTTGGGGCCCTGGGTTGATACATAGAAGAGCTCTGCGAACCGAAATTATGTTGAAGTTACAAAGATCTGTGATTGTTAAGGAGATGCAGTCATGAATTAAGATTTGGGAAATTGGCACTGCGCCGGGTTATTTCATATTACATGGAGCTCAAGATGCGAGGATCAGAATGAGAAATCTTTAGGACTGTCCCATGCCAGCGATGCTGCTCCAACTGGATGCCTCGTCGTAATATCGGCTGAGTTTTTCCGAATAACTTAGTCATCAGCAAGGCGCACGTGCTGATACCAGACAGCAACATCTCGACTCGAGTGCTGCTATAGCCACTGCCTGAATGTCGCGCTACCCAAGTCACCTCTCGCCAAACATCACGCCTACCAAGTCTACCAAGACGCAGAAGTCGCGCGCACGCCGAGAGCCATCGGGGGTATTCTCTCTGTTCCAGCCACCGCAGATCCAGCAATTCAAGGAGGCCTTCTCCCTCATCGACCAGGACAGAGATGGTTTAGTTGGCGAACGGGACCTGAAGGATACGTTTGCTAGCCTAGGTGCGCAGCCGCACGCACGCCAAGTGGCGCCAGACCAGGACACATGTGTATGCATCCTCACCCATGTTTTGTTTTTGTTTTGCAATTAGGCATCGTGCCGTCCGCAGAGACGATGGAAGAGCTGCTCACGTCGCGCCCTGGCGGAGGACCCGGCTCGCAGCCGTCCTCTGAAGACCCGCGCGATCGCGGAGTCAACTTTGCCATGTTCCTGACCATGATGAGCGAGCACCTCTTTGAGTTTGACGCCGAGGCGGAGCTGCTCGAGGCGTTCTCATCCTTTGACGAGTCGGACTCTGGGATGGTCAAGTGCGATGAGATGAGAAAGTGGCTCAGTGAAACCGGCGATAGGATGAGCCAAGCGGAGGTATGTCTCATTGTCTCCGTGCCACCACATGACAAATCTCTGAGTGCGTTTGCATAGATCGACAGGTTATTGAAGGGCCCGTTCACCGACCGCCAAGGCAACTTCAACTACAAAGAATGGGTGAAGGTGCTTCGAGTAAATGAAGATGACAACGATACGGAGGCTCAGACATAAGATTTAAGCCAGGATTTACGTAGTATCTATGTTTGCGACAAGGGGAGCGTGTACTTTTTTAGTGGTTCGTGTCCTAACTCGAACTTCATCCCATCACTGATGTGCACTCACTAGACTTCATATTCTTACACTACGTACTAGCAACGCCACAGATAGTTACCCCACTTGCATCAGATCCGGTCCCCATGGAGCGGCTCTGCTGGGAAATGCGCGGAATCCGTTGCAAGCTCTCTTAACACCTCATCCATGGTGACTGCACTTTCTTTATCCTCGGCATCGCGTAGAGCTTTTTGCTACCCGTCAGCGCCACATTAGCCAATGAGCACAGTACTTGCCGTCTCTTGTGCCTTCTCCGAGGCCAGTTTCCAGACCCTCTTCGCCCGCCCTAGTCGCGATTAACAGAGGTTCTGCACCTTCGTATTTCAGTAAATCTATTGTTTCTACTGATACGAGGCGGAGTCTGTACTCCTCGCGTCCCTTGCTGCCACGTCTACCAAAGATATTGTCGATGATCCAATCCGAATATTTTACTCGCTTATTCGGAGACAACTGACCTTCAGAAGCGGGTTCGAGTGGATTTTTGACTTGAACAATGAACGACGATGACGACAGGTGTAAACCAAGCGCCTTTTGCGGTTCGCCAGATTCAGTGGGGTGAGACAAGCAATATCCCAAGTGGGTACTTCGCCCCGATAGTACCCGAGGCTCATTGTTGACGATTGCGTAGGCGCCAGGCCCCACTACGCGACTCAGTGCTTCATGCCTGGTCCCTGCGGTGCCCGTTGCGGTGGCACTTTTTGGAATGCTCCAGTCTGACTCACCTCTGGTCTGCGTCTCATGTCCTTTTCTCCCAACCCTTTCTCCAACAATGAGGTCAAGTCATCTCCAACCGCAGTGACTGTGGCCCAAGACGTCTCCTTCCGCCTGCTGCCAGCTTTCTCCCCGCTCGATAGATCGGGGATCCGTTTCTTCCTGATAGAGACAATGATGATGCTTCTTCGGGGTATCTCGTGTTGCTTGAGCAGGAATTGCATCCGCCCTCTCACTTAGCACTTTCATATTAGCCTGCTGATCCCCGTCCCCCGCGTATGTTGCGAATTGGGGGGGACGGGGAACAAGTAGGATATGGTAAGCCACTTGATCGATCGAATGGGCCTCTTCTTGCTCGACTTTGGGACCGTAGAAGAGGTAGATATAACCGCATTTATTACTCCTCTCACGTTACAGAGAACGAGTATTTTTGGGGTGGAACAGACCTGATTGGGGCCGACAACCGCCCTCTTCTTTTCTTCGTTTTTCCCGGGGGTTTCTCCGTGTCGCTGCTGTCTGTGTCTCCGCCTCTGCGGTCTGCCAGGCCTTCTTCCCGTAAGTGCGCTCTGAGAGTGGACGATTGTCCTTGGGTTTCAAAGCTGCCTGGCTGCGCGTGGTAGGCATAATGATGATGGGGAGTGGTGCAGGACAGACCAAGCCTGTGAACTCATTCGTCGCTATCATATGTGTGGTGAAATTGACGTCATACTTGTATACTAGTTTTAGGGAGCATTCTCCACCAAAACAAATACTCATTATGAGTCGGTATGACCGACTACAAGTAGATCATGAGGTGGACCGTGTGTTAGGCGGGCGTTCCTGGCTGGCGTGGCTGCTTCGACCCACCCACTATTGCGTAGGCGCGCGTATGTATGCGTCACGCGTGAGTCAACTTCATACAGATCGGACCCCATCCATCCAAAATCTACGATACTCCCAGGGCCCGCGTTGATGCCCATCACCCCTCTGAAGTTCACCGTGTAACGATGGTGTACATCAGCTCATGGCAACAGTATCAGGACGCTGCTGAAAACTTGTACGCCAGCTCACCCAGAAAGGTATGCGCGCCAACGCCAACGCCAACAAGCTCGGGCTGACCTGCTGGGAGACCCGGTACAGCGTGAAATGGAAATCTTCAGAGGGTAAACTGGTCCTCAAGATCACTGACGACGTGACGGTGCGTATTGCTCTCCCGTGCCTGCGCATACACACCTCATTTCTTTTCTTTTTTCTTGGCGTTGAACCTGACGTCCAAAAACCAACCAAACAGTGTATAAAATTCAAAACTCATTCTTCCATCTTCCTCGGCCGATTTGAGGCACTCAATCGCTCTCTCATTCAGAAAATGACGAACAGCCGTCCGCCACCAGCCCCAGCTCCGGCGGTGACACTTTCTCCATCTCCAGCACAAGCCAGCGCGGCTGCCTCCCCTGTTATACAAGGTTCTAACTTACCTGGCACGCCCGGCCCTGCGGCAGGAGGAGGCGTCAAGAAGAAGGGGAAGAAGAAGTAAGCGAGGAGGAGGATATGACCTGGTAGACCGGGTTAACTCGGGTTTCGCAGTGGGGTTCGGTGATGTATGTACCCCACTCAGATGTCTATTCCTCTTCTCGTGGAGTACCGTCTTCCCTGGACTACAATTACAGGCTACACAGACACAATTTAAGTTTGTAACACTGAGACGCTTTGTCCGCCATCCCGCACAACTGAGGCTACCGCCTGGCCAATGATTACAGTCTTCACAGAAGTACTCCCGACGGCGCCAG